>JAQZBX010074919.1:0-14680 GCA_029593785.1 Cabassous unicinctus
TCCTTTCCACTTAAAAGTATATCATTTACGATGGCTGGAAATTCTAGAATCAAAGCTAAAAGGAATCTTCAATAGCATCTAGTTCAACCCTCTTCTTTTATAAATGAATCCCAGAAAATTAATGGGACATGCTGGAGAAAATGAAAGTAATGCGTGATCTGAATGGGTTCTTAGTTTTCAGCTTGGATAAATCAGACTGCTGTGGCCTCAGAACCTCAACCAAAGTGAGTTATTGCTGGAATTTAAAAGGATAGAGATGAAAAAAAACATCAATCCATTTTTTGTGCTATGTGTTCCATGGTGGCAAGAACTTGCTGAACTCATCCCATGCTTATTAATTACATTGACCCTTAGATGGGGTAAATTAGAAAACATTCTGTAGGATATTTGTCCAAGATAAGAAGAGTTTAAATAATCCATCATATTTATGGCCTCCCTTTTCTCCCAAGGCACGCAAAATGCCTTCGTTCTTCTATATTTCAATGTTTTGTGGGGCTGAGTGGCTAACCTTGTATTTTCATTCTCACTTTACAGATGGGGAAAGTGTGTGACAGAATGTGTGACAGAGTGTTTGAACCTGGTTAAATTAAAAAAAGAAATTCTTCTTCCACCCTGAGCCTTAGCTATCAGAACATGTCTAGTGAACTACGGGTCTTTGTAAAAATGATGCCTCTGACAAACTGAGCTGGAATGTACTTGAAAATATTGCCCCCGTGTTTTGTGCAACTCATGTTTTTCTAATAGTTTCATTTAGTTGGTTGGGATTAAGTAATTGAATCTGTTTCAAATGATTCGATAGACAGGTACATTCATACACACATATACAGATAAACACGCATAGGTTCTATAGCTCATAATTGTAATTTGGGTAGAAAGAGTTCTGCTTCACACACACACATATAGCATATGCAAACAGACACACACACCTAGACTATTGGTTCCCACCTTATTTAGTCAAACATAAAGAATTTAGTGAACATGAGGGGACTATAAAATGTAGAGCATTATCGTATCTCTTCCCAAATACACTGTCCATTAAACGTAGGTTCTAGGCTACTAGAATCTGCAAATATTCCTGGTGTAACTATTTACTCAAATGTTTGCTTAGTTTGCTTAGCACAAAATTTCCACTTTCTTGTCATATCTGGCTTCCAAGGAATTGCTTTACTTTCCCAACAATTATATTGTGCATTTTTTTAAAAAGTGGTTTTAGGTGTGGTATTCTTGGAAGGAAATAAATCTATATCTAGATTATCTTTGCCTAGCTTTTCTATTGTCTCTATTTTCTCCAAAGGGCATGTTGTGCCAAGAGTTGGTATTTTTGGCACAGGGTCTTGACAAAGTTGTAAAACTAGCAAAATTCTCATTATGCTACTGTCCTATATGCAAAATTTACACTAACAATCTACTCATTTCTGTTTAAGACCATGTTTACAAACGTTTGGTTCTCTTGATTTTTTAAACCTAATTCAAGCATAGTAGGAACACATCCTCAAGTAGGGGGATAAAACAGAATCAGTATATATAATTTGCCTAGGTTTCCAGTGTCCTGAATACTCAGAATTGCTCTCCTTCTCATATAACATATATTTACATAGATATGCAATGAGCTTCTACTTGTTAACAACATTGCACCTGTACTGATGACATAAAAATACATGTGACATAATCCTCATCCCACCCACCCTCCCAAGTAGTTAACAGGGCAGTTGCATATGTATGGAACATGGTAGGTTACTAGCTTGCTGTCTTTTGTTTCCCTACAAAATATTTTCAAAGCATGATTTTTTCCTTTTTTTTTTTTTAGTTCAGAGTAATAATGATGATTAAAATAAATAAAAGTTAACAAGGCCATAATAAATATATGAATAAATAAATTACAGAAAGGAAACAGCAAAATGCAAAAGGAGAATGTGTAGGAGGAGGGAATTTAAAACAGAGGAGGAGAAAAAGCAGGCTTTTCTATCTATTTTGAGACTTTGTACCTTTTTTACAAGTATCCCACTTCTGCTTCCCCCATCACAAAACAGCTTCACCAAAGCCGTAGCAGAGCCAACTCACAGACAGTCACAAAGCGGAGGTCAAGAGGCCTTAGGAATTTGGCAATCCCTTTTCGAAAGATATGCAGTTTTTTTCTCCTCAATAATGGCAATGTGGCTGTATCTTTTCCTTGAAAGAAAATTGAAGCTTATGTGAATCAAGTCAAACATTCATGCCTCATCAAACAAAAGCACAGATTATGAAAATGTAAATGATCACATATTCATTTGGTAAATTAAACATGACACTACCAGGCCCATAACTTGAAAGCATTGTGATTTAAACTAAAATGAACAAAAACTTATTTGGGGGGAGAAGGAAAAGAAGAAGTAAAGAATATGCTACATAATTAAAATAGGTCAGACTCTCTTGATAATGGTAGAATTAAAAGATCCTTTCTTTGACTTTACATATTATTTTAATGATAAATCCATGCTTTGTAGTTGAAGAAAAAGGGCATATTGTCATAAAGAATGGACTCAAATACTGTTTGTATAATTTCTTATATAATCTCCAAGTTAATTAATATCTATGTCTTTGTAATTTTTAAAATGATGGTAATATAAATACCACAGAAATATTATAAGAATTAAATGTAAAAGTACAGCAAATATGCCTTGCATATGTCTGGAACAAAGTAGGCATTCAATAATTATTAGCTGTCTGTCTGTTGTTTCTCTACAAAATATTTTCAAAGGATAATTTTTCCTTTTTTTTTAGGAGGTGCTAGGGATTGAACCTGGGATCTTATACATGTGAAGCATGTGCTCAACCACTTAGCTATACCCATTCCACTAATTTTTCTTTTTGATTCTTAAAATTAAGGTATACAAAATTGGATAGATTTTAAGACAGGGACATTAGAGCATAATGCAGTGCCTAGAGCATTCCTTCCATAGAATATTATAGATATTTCTCTAATAGGTTATGTGGTTAAATAATTTTTGAAATGGTGGTCTAAACCCATTTTTTTTTACTGTAAATATTCTTAGAGCTTTTAATATGTTCATGTAAAACATGAATCTCCAAAAGAAGATATAGAATACAGTGGTTCAATGTATTTGATCAAGTAATCTTTTGTTCATCAAGCATTTTGAAGGTCCAGGGCCATGAACCACTTATGCTGGGGAATTTTGCAATTATTGTTTTATCATATACATAAGAACTCATACTTTATTTCATAGACTCCTTTCCAACTGATGACTCTCACTCGTTATTTACATTAAAAGAATTAATCCCACCTAATAGAAGGTTTACATAAAACTTCACACGTGATTTTTAGAAAGGCTATTCTAGTATAATGGAAAGGTGTAAAATGGAGAAACATTAAATGTTCTAGGCACTGTGAAAGGCCATAAATGAGTTATTAAATAGCTTTCAGAAATAGACTGAATTACCTCTAGTTATTTGTTGAGCATTTACTATACATTAGACACTACACTAAGCACTTGATTTGCATTAATTCATTTCAACCTCACAGCAATATTTGAAGTAGGCTCTTTATTATTCCTATTTTACAGATGAAAGAACTGAAGCTCTAGGAAATGACCTATCTTGCCTAAGTTCTTTCTACACAGCTAGTATTTGGAAGAGCTGAGGTTCAAAGTCAGGCAATCCCCCAGGGGCTATACTTGAGTATATCCTACTAGTTTAAAATAGAATCAGCATTCAGTACCATAATGGCTTGACTTTAAAACCCAGATTCTTTCCACAATCTTCCACCAAAGTCAAGGGATTCAGAGGTTCTGAGTTCTCTTTCTGGCTTTGCCACTAATAGTTGTGCCTTTGAACAGATGGTTAACCCTGAGCAGCCTCAAGGACCTCAAGGGACTCAGTAGCCACATCAACAAAGTTTTTTATGGACTCTCTGCCCATCATTTCAAACTATAGAGAAAACGTTATTTAGTCACAGAAATACTGTTTTAAAAACCTGTGCTTACTATCAGTATATTAGGTTGGAAATTAGCATTTGCGTTTGCTGCTAGTAGAATGGAATGGAAACAGATATTTCACCATTCTTTGCATAGTTTAAGGAAATACATTTGGTTACTTGAGTTCTCATTGTAATTATTTCTGTAACAAAGCCTTCTCCATTCATTCACCCATTCATTCATTCACTCATTTTCAAACCTCTAATACATGTCCCTAAATGTTTTATGCCCTGGCAATATAGCAGTGAAAAAGACACAAACTGTACCTTCTTGCAGCACTTTTCTTGAGTATATTTTTGTTTGAGAGCTCTAATGATTTTATTTTATCGTATCAATCAAAAGTACTGAACTTTTAGTTAACTAATGGCTTACCTCAGCTTACTGCAGTTATATTTAAAATATGGTGTGACAGTGGACTGAAGAATGTGTATTTTCTTTAGACTTTGGTTGATGGAGGTAAAATAATAAAACAAAATCCTTCCAGATCAGATTCTAGAACACTGTTTCAACATATCAAGATATTCTTTCCCTGGATACTACTGAAGAAACGTTATCAAATCCCTTTCTTTCCATATCCTTCCATTTTATTATCCATAAGCATAAAGTATTTGTCAATAACATTGTTATTTCTTTTACTTCTTGTCTATATCATGACCTGATTTTTAATTTCAAGCCTAAGGATTTTTCTCCAACTTTATTCAATTCCCCACCAGATGTTAGCTCCTATAGTAGAGAAATCATAGAATGATAACTCATAGCACAGTGTCTGATGTACAGCATTTACTCAAATAATACAAGATTGAATGAAATTCAGTTCAGTTGTCTGTAGTTGGGCCCAGTTAGGCCACTAACCACTTCTGACAGGAAAGTAGGATTGAAAATTTTTGAAGAGGGAGTAAACTACCCCAGACATTCTAACTGTTAAAATGACTGCTGCAATTGTCTTGCTGCTTTCTTTTCTTAGCATTTTCCTCCTGTGAAAGTTCATTGTTGTTGAAAGAAGCTTGTCAGCCAGAGGTAGTGAAAGCCTATTGTCTATATCCAATCCTCAACAGCCTGCACAGGCATTATGCAAACTTCATGCTGCTTCGTGGATGTGACTCAACTTTCACATGGCACAAACAACCCAAGAGGTAAAAGGGTAGACAGCATACACAGGAGTAGCTGGTCTCCATCTGTAGCACCAACAGCAGGGACCCCTGGCTGTGAAGGCTTTGTGTGGTGGACATCAGTCTACGCAGCAAAACTCTTCCCCAATTGTAGACTGCAAAATAGAGCTTTGTTAGTCGCCATTTTTCTTCTCTCAGAATGGTTCTACTTGTCTCTAATGTTTCTGCTTCAGCTCTAAGAATGGAGAGATGCAGCTTTTCTGGCTTGGATAGATTAGCTGTATAATAAAATCATTAAATGTCTTAAAACTGGGTCTGAATTTGAAGGTGTTAGAAAATTCACAGGAGGCCATTCTTTGTGTGATTTTGAAATTATTTCCAATTACAGATTAGAGCACAGCAGTGTCCGTAATATCATTTAATGAGGCATAGTGCTTCCTTTTATCATTTTTTTCTCCTGTGATAGAAATGGGCACCCTTATGCCAACTGACAGATTCCCGAGTGCTGACAATCACCACTCCAGCAGATGAGAAGGAGTACAGTGATGCTGCAAATGAGTGCCAAGGAAATTGATAGATCTTTAAAATAAATTGCATAATACCTCCAAATTGAATGTAATTGGAATATATTCATCAAATTTTGAATTTGGACTCAATAGAAACAGGAAGTTGATACTGAAACATTGGAATAAGGCAGCACTTACAAAATAGAAGTCGATGATTATGTATATGTATGTGGAGGGGGAAAAGACAAAAAAATATTCAGTGGCTGGCTTTCCCAGAAGCAGAGACAAGTAATAGGAAAATTATAAGAAGTTTCTATTTTGCACACCTGCTTTTTCTTACAATCCCCATGTCTGCTTATCTGGGTTCTTTTCATCTTCCTATCTTTAAATTTCCAATGAATTTATCAATAACATGTATCCACTTTCAGGAAGAGATGTTATATAGAATATATGAAAAAAGACAGGAATAAATTCACTTTTCATTTCTTGTTATTTGAAGACAAGGTGCATATATTAAAACATATTAACAGTTCAGTGGGATTAATATTCCACAGAATTTTTTGCATTTTCAAGGTGATTTGGGATGCTTCATTCTCTTACTCTTTGGGTAGATTATTCAAATCATTGTCTACCAGAGAAAAATTTTAGAGCAGAAAAGCCATGTCATTTTTGCTCAATTTACCCATTGAATACTTAGTAAAGCAAAGGCTTGCAGAGGAAGTGGGCAGAAAAGAAGATGACAGAGAGAATAGAGAAACTTCGTGGATGATGAAATGCAGAAAAAAAGGTGAGTGATTTGGGGTGGCAAGAGCATATGTTACATGGCAGAATGTAGTAGGATATGATGTTAGAGAGATATGTTTCAGATAGATTATGAACAACCTTGATGGTTATGTGAAGGAATATGTATATTATTCAATAGTTGTATTAAATAGGATTAAATAATTACATGAGTAACAAAAAAACCCCACAGAATTCCAGTGGATTAATATAATAGTTTATTTCTTCTGTACATAAACATAAGCAGTCAAATGGTAGGAATGCAAATTCCATTGTCATCTAGAACACAGCGACCTTCTAGCTATTTGCTACATCATCCGCATCGCATGTTTTCCAGTGTTTTGTCCTGTATGGCTCCTTCCACTCCTGTGATCACAGCTCTCCAACAACCTCTGGAAAAGGAGGAAAAGAAGTATATTTCCTGAAATTTGCACAAACTACATTTGTTTACATTCTTTTAGCCAGAATATGGCTACATCTGTCTATAAAAAGGAATGTTTTGATTGTACTCAGCCACATGGTCATGTAAAAATTGTGAGTTCTATTACTGTAGTAGGAGGGAGAATGGATACCACAAGAATAATAGTAACTATATCTGCAGTAGTATGCCACAGATTATTTTATACTGCACAATATCAAATTTGAGCTGTATTAATGATGAGTTTAAGTAAGGTGGCAGACCCAACAGGAAGGAAGATGCTCTTAGAACAGTCATGCAGTTAATAATTAGTGCCCAAGCTAGGACAATGGGGACATAAGACTATGGATTGGAGATTCATTGAAGACATAAAGATTAGAAAATCTGGGGACTAACTTGTTACAGAATATGAAAGAGCTCATGGTAACTCTCATTCTTCCCAGACCAGATATGATGAGTGGATACACATATACAAGGGGATGCACATAAGAGAAGAACTTTGGTTCGAAAAAGTTGAACTGAGCAGTGCCTAAGGGACACTCATGTGTGCTAAATGTTCAGGAACTTGGGATGCAAAGACAAATGGCCTAAGTCCTTTCCCTGAAGAAGTTTCAACATCTAGTGGGGGGCCATACTCAGTTGTGTGTGAAAGTTCAAAGAAGAACTTTAGAGAGTGAAACTCTTTTTTTTCCCTTTATTAGAGAAATTGTGGATTTTTGAACGATTTTGTGTAAAACACAAGATTCCCATTTACAACCTCACCACCAACACCTGGCATTTGTGTGGAACACTTGCATTAATTGTTACAATTGATGGTAGTACATTTTTGCAATTGTACTATTAATTAACTTAGGGTTCACTGTGTAGTACAGTTCCATGGATTTTAAAAAATATTTCTGTTCTGTTCACATATATACAATATAACGTTTCCCCTTTTAATCATTTTCAGATATATGTTTTAGCGCTGTTTCCAGCAGACAAGATTCATATGTGAAGAGTGGAGAGGTTTGGGGAAAATCAGAAAAGCACATATAGAAATGGATAGTTTTGAGAAGAAGCCGCTCAACTGCATGGAAATTTCAGAGAACATAAATAAGAAAAAGAATGAGTAGAATAAAGAGGATAAACTTTTTCCTCTAAAGGACTGCTTCAGTAGAATGAGCAAGGGCAATTGGATAGAGAGGAACTAGTACATCTTCCAAGGCCATTGGAAGGAAAGGAGGGAGATGATATGCTAGCATGAAGAGACAGAAGTATGAAAGGAAGATTTATTTTAAAAAGAGAGAAAATTTAGATTATTTAAATTCTAATTTAAGTTTCTGATATATAGAAATTGGTGAACATATTAAAGAGGAGGATGGAAATGAAGCAGAATCTTAGAAACTTGGAGAAGGCTGTGGAGGACAGGCTCGAGTGCATTTCGATGAGGTAATTTCTTTAAAGGCAAAGTTACATATATATGTTCATACAATTCAAAAGTGGAAAAAAATGTTCCCACTTTTAGATCTAATCAATTATGTGGTAGAAATCTATCCTAAAGAAATAATCTGTGTTGCAGAGAAATATGCATATTCAAAACTATTGTTATTTATTCTACCTAATGTTATATGAACACCACAAATGTCCAACGCTAGGGAAATGGTTAAATAAAATATAGAATAATAAAAAAAAAGTGGACAGAAGAGAATGGATGAAAACTCAGGTTACCTTCAGGCTCCGTGATTATTAAAAAATTACTTTCATGAAATTAGAAAGTTATGACCAAGTTATCCATATAACACATGCGTCCCCCACAGCCACCACACACAAATGATCAAATTGACAAACTGTTGATAAGTAGCCATTACCTTTAACAGAGAAATTAAAATACTATGGTGATATATCCCGCATCTGCTACGCAACCTACCCACGCAGTCATCTTCATGTATTTGCTCCAGTAACATTTTTCATTATTCTCCTGAAGAGAAACTTTATTTGGGGAAAAATTGCCAAAGATCACAGTCCTAGAGAATATATATGTGTCCCGAGTAAAAAAGTATGAACACAAACCGTTTACTGCCTGTATATAATTCTTGCTTTGTGATTGTTTAGTTATGAAAGCTGAATAATCAGTACATTCTCCTTCACCACCACCCCTAGATCCTCATTTCCAGTCTCTGAAGATAACCACTTTCAGCTATTTCAGTGTTTTGTGCTTCTGATGTTTAGCACCATAATGCTAATGTATTTTAATCGCTATTTCCTTATCAACTTATTCAGTGTTAATTGATTTGCCCAATGAAAGATGAGGAATACAACACTTTTCTATTACCTCCTGCCTTACCCATGCTCAGCTTTCTTTTGCCCACCATTTCCTAAGTTTTTTAATATTAATATTTAATTATCTTCACGGTTACCCTAAATAATCTTTAATAGTACATCTCAACATCTATTTCATGATACACACACTTTGAACATGTGTGTGAACTTCCCATCATGTAAGTAGTAAAAACAGTATTAAGGCAACAACAAAATCTCTCCTCATTTCTCTTCTCCTCTTTCTGATCTCCCTCAAATACTTCACTGTTTATATTTTGTTAAAGTTTATAAAATTCATATTTTGTTCTGTAGTGTTATATTTCTGTGCTTTATCTAAAGGCTGGTTCTAAAAAATATAGGAACCAAAAATTAAATTAAATATAATTCCATGCTGAATCAAATAGATTGATCTGAAAAAGGAAAAAATCTATGCCCATGTTATTCAAAAGAACAAGTTCTAAACATAGGGTAAAATCAATTATTTTCTTATATGCCATCTATTTCTCAAAATTAAGCTGTACTTTAATTTGCTTCATATTTGAATACGATTTTCTTATAAAGGTTTTTTTTCATGGTTTTCTAGTCATGACCCTTTCCTTTTACATAAAAACATATGTCTTACCAGCTCTTAATTATATATTTGTGTGTAGAGTGCATTTCAATATATCTTTCGGTAGGTCTCTAATTTTCTTTTAGAATATTGCCAATTGTTTTCTTTCTGCTATATCTCTATCAACATGTGATTTATTTTCATGTGCTACTAATTTTCAGATTTCTTTTTTTTTTTCTAATTTTGTTGTAGTACTTCCACAATTAACATTTCTTTTATAGAAAGAATACAGGATCACTAAACATTCTGAGCCATTGAATTCTGAAAATTTATTTTTAATAGATTTAGAAATTTAGGTTAAGATTCTTTTATGAACTTTGAAGAAGGTATACCATTGTCTTCCAGCATCTGGACTTTCTTTTAGGAATTTGTAGGGTAATCAGTGATCTTCTTTCTTTTATTTTATTTTTTTTTTGTACAGGGCCACATGTCGTCCCTCCCCCAAAAACATATACAATCTAAAAGCTTTTAAAATTATCTTTGCAATGGTAACATTTCTCAAACATAAGTCTGGCTGAAGATATGCTTTCATTGATACTATCAGACACTAAATAGAACATTTCAATCTGAAAATGGGATTTTTGTTCCTTGTGGAAATGTTCCTCTATTATTATTTCTTCCCCTCTCTTATATCTGTAATCTTGTTGGGAAACTTGTATTTGGTGGCTGTTGGAGTTCCTAGATCTATGCTTCTTCTAAATCGACTTATATATTCTATAACTTTTTCTTTTTTTCTGTATTCTGGGAGATTTCCTTTGTTTTTATCTTTTAGGTCCCCGGTAAGTTAATCAACTGTGTTCATAGTCAGCATTCTAATGAAATATTTATTGATATTCATAATTTAATTCACAAGATCTCTTACTTTTGTTTTGATTTGCTGGGTATTTTTAATACCATCATTGTTTTTAATAAATTGTTGTAATATGCATTTAGATCATTTTCATTTAAATTAAATATCCTTCAGGGTTATTTCTGTTTGTTTCTGGTAATCCTTGGTTAATTATTTATATGCTGTTAAAGAGAAGGACTATGCTGATTATTATCAGTGGCTGACACTGTTTTTTCTGCTATTGGGTAGGCATTCCCCCCTGCCCCAAGCTAGCTTCTCGAATAAAACAAAGTCATAAGCAAGAAGACTAAAAGCAGAAGATCTAGTTCTCAAGAGTGTCTAGCTAGGTTTTGAGAACATGGAATTCTCTGAGAGGCAATTGCACACTTCCTAGTTGGAGCATTTACCATGCATCAGTCTCAATGCCACCTTTACATATTAATATGGCCATTAATATTCATCTCCATGCAGTTTAAAATTTGCAGATAAAATGAGTTGGCCAGGACAGAGGAAAAAAATGCCCAGAGTATAGTTCTGCACTATTTATTTCAATTACAGGTCTGAGGTAAGAGTACCAATGTCAGCAATACAAAGGGTTGCAAAGGGACATTTAAAGGAGAGCCTCATACAAGGTTTTGATGAATTCTGGAGGCAACAAGGTCTGCAAATAGAGAAAGTGCCTGGGGAAAGGTGATAGAATGGACCTTTTTCTCTCTGTCATGGGAATGTGAAATGAAATTAGGACTCAGAGAAAAGGGAATAAGGGGCAATGAACAATTCAAGCGTGGAATATTTAAGTATATGGGAAATAGGAACCCTTTGTCTCCCCGTTTCACCTTCCCTTCCTGTCTTAGACACTCACAAAACTGTCACTGAAATAAATAGGATGGAAGTACACTTTGGGAGTATTACATAATTCTGGCCATGTTGCCCAGCTTCTTGCCTCCAGGCAGAACTCTAGTTAAATAATCCTGGACAGATGGTTGCCTATCCTCGGAGAGAAGGGATACAGTTAGGAGTGAGGATGGCCACAACAGCAGTGCATCAGTCTGCTACCATCTGGAACCAGTGAACACCTCATTTTGTAGAAAGGCAGAAACCATGCTGTTCAAAATGACACTCTGCATGATTCCACTGTGGGATGTGGGCTTTGGGAACATTATATTTCCCATATGGTCTAAGTAAGTTAAAGGTTTCAGGGAATGAGCCTGGTGTCATTTTGGGGGTACTTTTCCACAGGCATGGGTAACTAGTTGAAGCCAGGTGTTCTCTGTTTTTTGTTGTTGTGAAACACATGACAGATGATCTTCCCGTGCACTACACACCCAAGGCTTTGTGCTATTTCTGCCCTGCTGTTGTCATTTAAGAGGATAATGAATAACATCCTACTTTACTACTCCAATTTTGGAACCATTTAAGAACTGAAGCAAGATTCAAATATCAGCTTTACTACTACTGATAAAGATAGATTGGAAAAAGAACAACTGGAATTTTAAATTCTCTCTATTGCCTCCCCCCCCACCCCCCTCAAGCCTAGATGTTGGACCAACTCATCCAAGAAAGAATCTGAAATTTAGATATGTACCTGGCAAGGTAAAAGAGAAACTTGTGCTTCTCCCCAAGGAGCTGTATTATCAAGGATAGAGAGGAATGTGCAGTCAGACCTGCTTATATAAGGAGACAAACCTAGGTTCTGAACCAGGTGTATTTATCACATGGAAACAGGATCAACAGAAAGTGCAACTGATGAACACATATTGAAGCATTGCTATTAACCATGGACTATAGTTTACATAACAGTTTGCACTCTGTCCTGCACAATTTTATAGGTTATGACAAAATGTATCATGGCCTGTAGCCGTCATTGCAATGTCATTCAGGATGTTGTTAATGTGGGGAAGTGTGGGAGAGGGACAGCTGGGGCATATGGGAATCCCCAATATTTTTTACCTAGCGTTTGTGTAATCTAAAGCTTCTTTAAAAATTAAAAAACAAAACAAAACAGTAATTAGAAAAAGGAAAGAAAAGAAAATGCACACAGTTTGGGCCAGCAAGCCCAAAAAAGAGAAACAAGACAGGCTGACTTGTACAATTTCCTACCTCCAAGTGTTATCTCTCTGATAAATTACTGTTCATTCCATAAGGTGAACCAAATATGCAGAAACCTCTTCCCAATTCTTCCAAGATGGAAGATATTCTAACTCTAAATGCCAAAGGAGAAGTGCTAGGAGAAAGAGAAAAAGATTTTCCTGCATTTACTACTAGTAACAATCTATAGTTCTCCCATATTATAAAGCATAGTAGAGTACAATTGAATAGGAGTGACAAGATTTTGGGAATATCATTAAATATTATCAAAAAGTGAATTTGACTATGGTGAGTTACAACTGTTGGTGACACAATACTGTTACTGGTCTAAGCAAAAGAACTCTACTATCAAGTCATCATTTCATAATCATATTGATAAAATACTAGAGACTCTCTGAAGAAAGCAGGTGAGTCAGAGGAAGAAAAAAATTGAAGATAAAATATCCTAGAAATCTTGTAGATCCCCCTTAGAATACTCATTGCTCATTGAAGTTTAGCCATTCTACTAAAGGTCTTTGCTGTTCATAGCTATAATATTTTTAGCATCCTTATTGAGATATAATTCACATACCATAAAATTCACCCACAGTGTCCAATACAATGGATTTAGGACATTCACTGAGTTTTGCAACCAACACCATATTGTTAGCTTAGAATATTTTAATCATCGTAAAGTAAAATACCTTATATATTCGTAGTCATTCTCACCCCATCCTCAGCTCTAAGGAATCACTCAACTTCTTTATATCTCTATAGACTTAGCCATCTAGACATTTCAAATATAAGGAATACATACAATATGTGGTCTTTTGTGACTGGCTTCTCTCACATAGAGTAATATTTTCAAGTTTCATCCATGTTATAGTATGTAACAGTGCTTCATTCCTTTTTTATCGCCAAATAATATTTCATCGTATGGCTAAAACACACTTTGTCCATTCATCAGTTGATGGCTACCTGGGTTGTTTCCAATTTGGCTGTTATGATTAATGCTGTGATGAATATCCATGTACAAGTTTTTATGTGTACATAATGCTTTGATTTCTCCAGGATATAGTCCTGGGACTTGAATTGCTGGGTCATATGGTAACTCTATGTTTACCATTTTGAGAAACTGCTAAACTATAAAGTATTGGCAACATTTTATAATCCCAGCAGTCATGTATTAAGGTTCTGATTTCTCCATATCCTCTCCAATACTTGCTATTATATGTCATTTTTACTATAAACATCATAGTGGGAATGAAGTGGTATCTGATTTTGGTTTTGGTTCACATTTCCCTAATCCCTAATAACTAATGATATTGAATGTCTTTTCATGTGCTTATTATCCATTTCTAGATCTTCTTAGGAGAAATGTCTATTCAGATCCTTTCCCCACTTGCTAGTTGGGTTGTCTTTTTGATATTGACTTGTTAAAATTCTTATTGATTATATTAATTTGAAAATATTTTCTCTCAATTGTGGATTTTCTTTTCACATTCTTGATAGTGTCATGTACTATCAAGTACCAAAATTTGATGAACTTCATCAAATTTTAACTTTGATGAAGTTCAATTTACCTATTTTATTTGGGAGGGGGTGGCTTGAACTCTTGGTGTCATATCTAAGAAATGATGCCCAAATCCAAAGTCACAGAAAAATGACTTTGGATTTTATCAAACGCTTTTACTGCATCTATTGAGATGACCCTGAGTTTTCTAAGATTTTTATCATTTTATCTTTTACATTTAGGTCTTTAAACTATTTTGAGTTAGTTTTTGTATATGATGTATATCTTCATTATTTTACATGTGGATATCCAGTTGTCCCAGCAACAAATGTTGAAAAGATTATTCTTTTCCTCTTGATACTCCTATTGAAAATCAATTGATCATAAATGTGAGGGTTTAGTACTGGATTCTTAATTCTATTGCATTAACCTATATGTCTATCCTTATGTCAGTATAATTAAGCTGTCTCAATTTATACAACTGTATACTATATTTAGAAATCAAGAAATTGGAGATCTCCAGCTTTGTTCTTCTTTTCCAAAATTATGTTTCTTATTCTAGATCCTTTGTATTTCAGC
>JAQZBX010074920.1:0-14668 GCA_029593785.1 Cabassous unicinctus
TGACTCATTGGCTTCTTAAATTCATCATGTCTAAAACAAAACTCTTAATTCCCTGCTGTACCCAACTGCCCACTGGCCCCATTCCTCCTTCTATGTTCCCAAATCAAGGAATGCATTATCATCTATCTTTCTAGTTGTTTATATCAGAAATCTGAGTCATCAATGACTCCTCCCTTTCCCTCATTCTCCATATCCAACCCATTGGGTTTATTTCCAACATGTGTCTCAAATTTGTCCACTTCTCATAATCATCGCTGTCATCCTGTAGTTCCTCTGATCTGGGGCAAAAGTTTTGAACTTGTCTCTTTGCTTCTCTTCTTATCCCCTTCCTCTAATTCATGCTTCCTGCTTCAGTGAAAGTGATCTCTTAAAAGCGGGTCCCTACTCTGCTTCAATGCTGCCATTGGATTTCTCATCACATGTAGAATAAAATCTATATTGCTTGAAATGGCCTGCAAGGCTCTCCATGATCTGGTTTCTACCCACCTCTGATCTCTCTCTCCTCGATAAGAACCAGCCACAAAGGCCTCACTGCTGGTCCTTGAACATCTGAAGCTCCTTCTATCCCCTGGGTCTTTGCATCTGTTGAGCCCTGAATCTGGACTGTTTGCTCTTCTCCTGGGTGTGTTCATGAGAGAATTTCTTCTCATCCTACAGAGATGCCTTCCTGACCACCCTCGTGCCTCAATGATCCACGTCAATGATTCTGCTTTTTTCCTTCCTACCAGTGGCCACAGTCTGTAACACAGTGCTTATTTATTTATCTATTGTAGGTCTTAAGGGAGCAAGAAACGTGCCTGTCTTGCTGAACCCTATATTTCCAGCACCCAGCACAGCTCCTGACTGTGAATTTGTAATGTAATTCATTAGGTAGACATGAAAGCATCGGGTGAGTGGTTCCATACATAGAGCGAAGGAGTGGGGAGAGTGAGGGACTGGAAGGGTGTCCCTGAGAGAGGGGACAGAGGAGGAAGTAGGGCGAGGGTGGTGAGAAGGTGGTGATTCTGTGGGTGCTGCTGGGTGTAAGATACCGATGGGGCTTTCTGGTGTTAGATGAAGGTCTACGCCTTGGCAAAGAAGTTAAAGCTGGAGATAGAGATTTGGAAGACACCCACACTGAAATGGTAAAGCCATGGGCATGGATGAGACTGATTTGTGGAGTCAGAGAGCGTGAGAGAGGAAGAGAGGCAAATCCTATACCTTAGGTAATGCCTGTGGTTGGAGGCTGAGAGGCAGGAGAGGAACCAGGAGGATGAAGCATTGCCAAAGCTTATGGAAAGTGAGAATTTTAAGAAAAGGTAGCAGTAAGATGTCAGTTCGGCCCAACAAACATTTATTTTGCCCTTCCTCTGAGCCAGGCTCCGTGCTTTACTATGAAACAATAAGTATAAATAAGCCCTGATCCTTGGGGATGGGGTGGGAAGGTGGTTATATTTTGTTAGGGGAAAGAGATATGTAAAAATATTTAGGTAAATAAAAAATATACACTCACACATAATAGCACTATGTTCTTTTATAAGAGTACACCCAGAGTTAAAGATATATGTCAGACATAAAGCAGTTTCCTGTAGAGGAGAAGAGGAGTAGAGAATGAGTATAAAAAGGGATCCACACGTAAATAAAACAAAAGAGGGGTCTGGATTGAGCAAAGATGCTTGGGTGCCATACTGAGGCTTCTGATGATTCAATCATCTGCCCACCTAGATTCTTGCAGTTTTTTCCTTTAATATAAAAAAAAACTGTTTTTCTTATGATAAAGTGCTAAATACTTATTGTGAAATCTTCAAATGGTAGAGAAAGAATCAACAAGAAAATAAAATCCTTTGAAATCACACTGCTCAGAAATAACACATACTAATACTTTGGTTGTCATTCCTCGGCATGTACATGTGCATATACATATATGCCTATTCCTCGTGCCTTTATTTATATAAAATTGCTGGCAGTTTTGGTTTCAAATCACCTTGGAGCAGAGCCTCTATTTCGGGGAAGAACCCCTTGCATGTCCCCTTTTATTTAATGGATGTAAGGCACGTGCCCATCTGCCTATTGTTCTAGGAGAACGGTATAATAGAACACTTTTTGGTTTTACAAGGGCCTAAAGCTGAGATACTGGAGTGGGTGCAGCTAGGTGGTGGACGTCCCCATTATCCTTTTGCCTCTGTTAATGTAAGAAGCCAAGAGACTTTTCAGAGGAAGGGCGGCAGGACTCTTCCCTTCATGGTCCAAGGCCACTATTCATGTCTAATAGACTGGAGGGCGCTCAGGAGGCAGGAAAAGATGGGCGGGGGGGGAGGCACCTGCTCCAGACTCACACAAAGCATTCAGAGAGGGCTGGAACGCCGTCCTCTACCCCCAGCGCCCCTGCTTCCTGGACTATAATCAAGTGCTGGGAAAAGGTTGTGTGTGGGTGTACATTAAAAATACTGTGCCACCAAAGAGCTTAGCGTTGGAACCCAGGCCTGCTTAGCAAGGAGTGCACACAGCTTAGCAGAACTGTGGGGAAAGGGTTCTCAGCTGCCGTCTAACCCAGGGCAACCAAAGCCGGCCCGAGGGTACCTGCGAGTCAGGGTGGTGCCAGCACTTCCTGTGGTGAGCAAGGGCTGGCTCCAGGGTATAAGTGTGCAGACTAACCAAGGGTTCCTGGACCTCTTTGTGGCAGAGGTTTTGAGTGATGGTGAAGGCAGCAATAGCTTCTAGGGTTGGGCCTTCGGCCCACTGATCAAACTTTCCATTTTTCACTCATCTGTTTCTTGGGCAAGACGATAGTGAGTGATTCTTTTGGCCTCAGTGAGAATCTATCTCTTGGACTTTTGAGGAGAGTCCCTTGGGGAAGGAAGGATGAATTGTTCGTGATCAATGGAATGACAACTTAAAGTCATTTACTAGTTCTAAAAAATGAAATGTAGCTTGATATTTACCTCAAAGAGGTGAAGCAAAACATAAAGTCTGTGTATATGGGGCACTGGTCCAAGCTTTGCTGGGGTGGCAGTGGAGACTGAGACAAGCAGGGTCTGTTCTCTCAACCCAGAAGAACATATTCTAGTGGAGAGCAGAGACAAGCAAGGAAATAAATAAATGGAAAAGTTACTTTCAGACAGTGATAAGCTCTTGAAGAAAATAAAAACAGGGTGATGTGAGAGAGAATGACAGGGGATGGGCCTTGTGGCTGCGTTGAGGGGGGCCTTGAGCTGAGGCTTCAATGACAAGGCAAAGCCAGCCAAAGAGCATTCCAGGCAAAGCGAACTTGGGGTGCCAATGGTTTGTAAGGTAGGAACAAACTAGGTGCTTTCAAGAAATAGGAAGGTAGTTGAGCATAGGTGGAGTGAGCGGGGCAGAAAGATAGAGGTGGGTTTGAAGAGGAGGGCAGGGCCCCACCTGCAGGGCCTTGTTGGCCAGGTCTGGCCCTGGTGTTTTGTTATACGCATGCGTGGAAACCCACTGGAAGATTTGGGCAGGTGACTAACACCATATGCTTTTCTAATATCTTTTATACCTGCACGTTTGCACTTTTACAGAAAAGGGGTCACAGTACCCATACTTTTCTGTAACTGGCTGTTTTTGCGCAGGAGTATGCAACATCCAGTCGCTGACATACCTTTGCAAGGGGGCCAATGGAAGCACAGAGAAGAGGCGCTTTCTACCCTAGGGAATCAGGGACGCTTTCCTGGAAGAGAATGCCTGGCCAGGTCATAAAAGATGAGAGATGGCCAGCCTGCTGAAGAAAATAGTGACGGGAATCCAGGCAGCAGGAAGCAATGTACAAGCACAGAGGAGATAAATGGAGGATGGGGTGGGGTAGGTGGAATGCGTCAAAAAGATAGAACAGGATGAAGAGGCCACTGGAGTCAGTTTCGAAGAGAGGTGCTCAGCAGTCTTTAATAGATTGGCTTCAGGGGAGTGGTGAGAATGGTTTTTAACAGGAACTTTGGGATTACAAGGACAGAAACCACTCAACTTAGACTAAGAAGGGAGCTGGATAAGTAGACAGTCTAATGGATCTCCAAGGACAGGAAACAAGGGAGGGTTTGGACAATCTGGAACTGGAAAGCCAGGAATGAAGGCCATTCCCTCTTTTTCAAGAATCTTTTTTTTAAGGCGGTATCGGGGCTTGAACCCAGGACCTCATTTATGGGAAGCAGGGCCTCAACCACTGAGCTATACCCACGCCCCCCTCTGCTTTTTATGGGGAGACTCCATTTGCCGAGCCCAGTCCACTACTGGATCTGTCCACTCCAAGTCTAATCAGCTTGGGTAAGTTGGCAATTTGAAAGAAAGGAGTCTGGGTTGGGCAGGCGCCACAAATATATCTTCTGCAGGTCAGGTAATTGTTTTAGCTTCCTAGGGCTTCTGTAACAGACTACCACAAACTATGTGGCTTGAAACAAAACAAATGTGTTGTCTCATAGTTCTGGAGGCTGGAAGTTTGAATCGAGGGGTCACAGGGCCGTGCTCCTTGTGAAGTCCCCAGGGGAGATTCTGGTCCATGCTCCTCTCCTGGCTTTTGGTGGCAGTTGGCAACTCTTGGTGTTCTTTGACTTGGGGCAGCATGATTTCAGGCTCTGCCTCTGTCTCCTCACAGCCGTCTTCTCGCTCTGTCTGCCGTGTGTGCAAATAAGTACACTTGTCGGGTTGGATTAAGACCCACCCCAATCCGGTTTGGCTTCCTCTTAACTAATTATGTCTTCAAAGACTATTTCCAAGTAAGGTCAAATTCATGAGACTGGGTTTGGGATTTGAATGTGTTGTGTTAGGTGACAGAATTCAACCCATTACGGTGATGGTGACGAGCACAGACTCGAGTCAACATGTATGTGTCTGAACTTGGTTCTATCACTTACCAGCTGGGGAATCTTGGGCTAATCGCAGGGGCTCTTGACCTTTTTTGTTCCATGGACCCCTTTTCCAGTCAGGTGAAAACCATGGACCCCTTACTAAGTCCACACTATACTGTGTATTATTTAATAAATACATCACACCCGCACCAACACGTCCCCACAAGAATAATATATATTTTTTAAAAATTTCAATTCCAGCTCACGGACCCCTTGCTAAGAACCCTGGAGCTGCCAATTTTGGTTGGGGTGACCTCGGAGCAATGGCTTACCCTCTCTGCTCAGTTTCCTCACCTGTAAAATGAGGATGCTAACGGTAATATTTACCTCACATTGTTATAAGGCTTAAATGAGTTAGTAGATAATATTTATGCACATAGAACCTTGCCCTGCAGATGGAAAGGTGTTAGCCATTATTTTTGTTAGGGCTTGATGAGAGAATGAGACAATTGGGCATTTGACAGTGAAGGAAGGCAGAGAAACACAGCAGTAGTTTCCTGGGGAATCAGTAGGGATGGGAGAAAGTATAAAGAGAGAGGAAGTCTGGGCAACTTTATTGGTTCAGGGAGCAGAGCCAGGGATGATGCAATGCATGAGAGAGAGAATGGAGAAGTGATGGAGCGAGGTCACAGAAGAGACGGGAGGGTGCAGCACCAACAACATGAGGAGAGAAGGCTGATGCTGAGGGACATTGGAAGGAGAAAATTCAAGTCTGACGGCCCCGCTTATCACAGTGGAGTTGGCAAGGTCATCTGCTGAGAGTGAAGGTCAACAGTATCCTTGGGGACTTAAGGGAACCAAGAATGCTTCAAAATAATTGATATGCTCCCCTTCTGTGAAATTAAAAAAACAAACAAAACCCAGCTCATAGCCAGACAGCCCTGGGCTGGGGTCAGGCTTGGCAAGGGGATTGCAAACTGCTTCAGCGCCTTCTGCTCCTTTGGCTGGAGGTCTTATTCTGGGCACGCCCTGCCCAATTGCAGGATGTGTAATCCTGATCTAGTACATTTTCATCTCTCTAGCAGGTAGCAAAGTGTCTGGTGCAGAGGAAATTCTACAAAGAACTGTTGAATAAATAACCAAATTATGTTGATATGGTAAATTACATATAGAACCTACTAGGGGTGGCAAATAGTTAATTTCTGGGCACATTCTAAGCATTTAAAACTTATTTGTTAAATGAATGGAGGAGTACTCAACTGAGGTTAGGAAAAATGTATGTGTCTTTCACGCACGTCTTCCTGCTTTATGATTTTCCTGAGCAAGAGGGAATGCCTTGGTCAAAAAGGCTGAAAAAAATCATGGGTTGGCTTAATCTAGTGTTTCAGATTGTCAGGTTGCTATGGAGGATGATCCAGGGAAAAGCCTTTATCTAGTAGTACTTGAAAGCTCTGGAGTTGATTCTAGAAGGGGTCCCTTAAGGATGCCTCCTCAAAACTCGGCTAGATACTAAACCTGGTATCTTTGGAGTGGGTAGCTATGGATTCTCGAGGTGCCTCATTTGGAGGTACAGGGCTGGGCCTGAGTCTTGGCCATCATGCATGCCATGCTGGTTTGCAGGCACATGAAGGCCACCGAGCACCTATTCTTCCCTGTGCTAGCCGCCTATGCCATTTCCTTCCTGTTACAGAGAATTGCCCATCCTTCAATGTAGAGGCACTTCAGGAAAGCGACTCTAAACTTGAGTGTGGATCAGTATCACCTGGAAGGCTTGTTAAAGCACAGATGGCTGGCCTTACTGCTAGAGTTTCTGATCAGTAGACCCGGGGAGCAGCCTGAGGAGCCACAGGTTACCAAGGTCCCAGGTGATGCTGACACACGCTGCGATGTGCTCTCTTCCTTATATCTTCCACCCAGAGTTGCAAAAGAGAGTGCTCTATCCCCGCCCGACCCATGACCTCTTTGCTCAGCCCAGGCTCCCCTCAGATTCCTCCACTCCTCGTCCACTGCAGTTCAGCAGTCATGGGCTCTCGCGTGGGAGGTCATTTGGCGGTTCAGCTACAAACAACAGAGTTATGGCGTCTCCTCCCAAGAACTTCACTTTGCCGGTGAGCTCAGCTCAGGGCACTCAGAGCACCCTTCCCACTGCTGATGGCAAAGGCTGGGGGACAGCATCGCTCCTCTCTGAAAAACTTTCCTGTTGGGCGCCAGGTCTGTGGCTCTGGTTTCTGGTGATATTGAAGCTCTTGTTTTTAGCCACGTGGCAGATAACCCTGGCTCTGGTTGAGGAAGTGCCCTGTCCGCCACTGTCACAGCCGCCCCCTGTGTCTCAGCTCAGCTCTGATTCCTGCTCCAGCTCCTCTTCCTTTACCTTCTCCCGGTACTCACGGGGCAGAGCCTGCCCCAGTCCTTCCTCCTTCTGGCAATTGCTACTGTTTTCCACATGTTTATGTGCTCTCATTCCCTGATGGCAGGGGCCATGGCTTATTTCACTGTCTCCCCTCCCCTCACACTGTGACATTCACCAGGGCTGTGGGCTACACAGTGGGCACTCAAGAAATAAATTTCTTCCAAATGTAGAAAAAAAGGGCTGAGTCTCGTTTCACTTAGTTACAGTTCACTTGGTCTCAATTTATCAAAGCCCTGCCACAGCACAGACTTGCATTTTAAAGCTAGTTTCTAAAGACTTTGGTTTCAAAAGGCTTAAGTTCTTGCAGTTATATTAGGCGAGGGTCAACTCCAGCTTCCAGTCTGGAGTTTGTCTCCCAATCACTGTTTGGGGAGATTCTTTTCTGGGAGTTCTGAATGAGATGGGCATGTTCTACACTGGCTGTTCTGGTTTGGAGATATGTGAGTGATTAAATCGCATGTGGGAAGGAGGAAGTGTTTGATAATTGGTAAAGACTAAATGAACCAAGACAAAATCAATTATACACCTTTGTGCTTTAGTCTTACATCTTTGTGCTTCCTCTGTCGAATTGGAGAATATCTGCTGAAACTACCTACCTCACTGTGATTTTAAAATATCGAAGACCATGAAAATGCTCTGAAAAGGGGAAGGTAAGATGCAAACACAAGGTATTCTAATGATTTTTGCCTGCACATAGGTTCTAGATGTTTAGCTATGACATGATATGTCTTAACCACTGAGGAGTAGCTGTGGCCCATTATGTGTGTGTGTGAAATACATGCTCAGACACATGGACACTTTTAAATGGAGAATCTGCCTGTGCGCATTTTTAAAGCAAGGATTTTTTTTTTTTTTTTTTTTTTTAAGATCTGTCAATGACAAGTATATGTTAGGGATATTAGGCTGATGATTTATATGGGTGTCCAAGTTTAACAAGCCTGTCCCTGAACATAGCTGGGCAAGTCACACACATATTTATTATATATTTATAGATTCAGCTAGGTCACATCCTGTCCCCTCTAAACATAATAAGCATATGTTGCCGAAGTCTGATTTACAAGGTAGCTTCCTAAAGAGGTGTTAGTCCTATGCCTCCATCCCCAACTTTTTTTTTTTAGGAGGTACCAGGTATTGATCCCAGGATCTTGTACATGGGAACGAGGGGCTCAATCACTGAGTTACAACTTCTCCCCATCCCCAAAAATTTGAAGAATTTTGTCTGTGCTTTAGTTATTGATTTTGGATTAATATCCATAAATTGGCACTAAGTGTTACAAATCTATTTCTCAGAGACTTGTTTATTATGAAAGATACTTACTTGCTAACCCAAGAAAGTTCCTATGCCTTGGTAAGAACTGTCATTCCAGGAAAAGTAAGACTGTATTTCAAACATTCCTGGGAAATTCAAGTACACTACTTCTCTTCTTATAAGCAGTACAGGCTTAAGATAAATGCAGACCCTATTTAATATAACTGATTGCATTTGATTTGAGAAGTATAGACCAGACTTTGACCCCAATTAATGAAATTGCCAATTGCTATTTACAGACATTACCCCAGCACTTGTGATATGTTTGTAAACTATCATTGATCCCAGTGCCTCTCATATATTTGTAAAACCTCATGAATTCAGACTTCATTAATTTAGAATCTGGGCTCTGTTAGAAGAGGGCCATCTCTGCATTTACCTTTGTGTTAACTATAGGAAAGATTTTGCCACAGGATTGGGAATGTGGACAGTTCCAGTGGGAACACATTAACACACATAAACATACTGTAAGCAAACCGAACCCCCTCTATGGGTGTTCTGCTAGTCTGCTTTTGAGTTGCCACAAGAAAAAATGGGTGTTGAGTAGATACAGCAGTGTTGTATGGAGACTGTACCCAAAGCCTCAGATGCAAGACTCCTCTCTCCCCCCCTGGCATCATGGTCTCTTGCTCATGGCACTTTCTGCTTTCCTCTAATATCTGCTCCATTTTGTCTCCTAACCAGTTTCTTCTGCATGCCCAGAGTTTCTGGTGTCTGATAACTTTGGCTTGCTCCTGGCTATTGTGTTCTCACGGGCTCCAAACACCAAATGCCAAGTCTCCTAGTTTTGTCTATTCAGAATCTCCTATAAAACAACTGTAGTTCATGCAAGGTTATATAGGTTGTGTGTTGCTGGGCAGACAAAATTTTGATAGGTCTTGATTCACTCAGGCTTACCAAGTTGGAGCAGAGCCACCTGTTATAAGCTTGGGCCACCTTAGCAGAGAAGTGCCCCTTAGAATTGGGACACTGAGCAAGTCAGGCATTTGGTGGTTGACTACACCTGTGCACCTGAGTCAAGGGAAGAAAACAGTGGTCCACAATGGGTAAGATGCTGGTCAGAGCCAGTCACAGCTCCCCAGGCACACCTTGGCCTCCATTCACCCCTCATTCAGTGCTATGTATAATCAAAAATGTCGACCTGGGGTCCATTTCAGTAGTGAGGCATGCGACCTCTGAGGCCTTCCTTCGACTGCCCTTCAACTTGCCTAGTAATGGGTCCCTAGACCTCTTGTCTTCTTCAGGCTCACCCTGAGAAATCTTCATCAAGCCCAGGGCTCTAGCCGTCCCTCTGATGACCCTAAAATCTACGCTTCCAGCCAGTTCTTCTCTAAGCTCCAGTTGATTGTGTGTAATATTCTTCTAGACTTTTTATCTGTGTGTCCCACAGGCATCTGAAATTCACATGTGTTAGTCAAAATTATTATCTCTTCCCCAAACTCCTCCCTATAACCCCCAATTCCCTAAATTTTCCAATTTGGTTAAGGTCAATAGGTTCTTCCCAGTTGTCAAAGTCTGAAAATTCCTCGTAGTTTTAAATCTTCTCTTTCTATCTACCTGTTATATCCATCAGGTACTGTATCATATTGATTCTTTTCCCCAAATAGTTCCTGAATCATTCCTTTCCTCACAATACCCACTGCCACTTCTTCACTGGACTCCTATGTAACCTCCTAACTAGAAGTCCTGCCTCTCTTTTACCTCTTCTAATCTATCTACCATAGCACTGCCAGAACTACCTTTCTAAAAATCCCCTGATGTCAATTCCCTAGGTAAAAACGTTCTGTAGACCCTCATCGCCTACAGGGTAAACCCTAAGCTTCCTGTTACAGTTTACCACCGTTTGTGGTTTGCTCTCACCGGCTTCTCCCTCTTCATGACTTTCTGCACCCCATTACTCCCTGGACCTCAGTCACACCCGTCCTGCACGTGCCAAATTCCTCCACAACTTCCTGTATTTGGATAACGATGTATGCCTGGAACATCCTTGCTCTACTTATCCACAAGGGTCAGGTCAAAATCTTACAGACCAAATCTGCTAGTCCTCCTGCCCCGTGGCAAATGCTCCCTCCACGGAACTCCCGTGGTTCTTTATCCATTCTTCCATTAGAGCACTTAATACAGTGCATTGGGATTGCTTTCCCATGGTTAGCAGACCCAGGTGCCTTCAGAATCCAGGAAGGTAACTAATGAAAGACAGGGCTGAGTAAAGGCGACCGAAACTAATGCAACCTTGAGAGTACACAACCTGATCAAAGGCCTTCACAGTGGACCCTGCTCACCTTGGCTCCCTTACCGTCTGTGAGCACTCTTCCTATTTTTTCATTATTTCCACACAGTATGAGTCCTGCCAGAAAGCGGAAACTCCTCTGCAGTGGCAGTTCCACCAATCAGAGGCCTGGAAGTGAGCAAGGTGAGACGCCCGGTGGGGCCGAGGAGCTCATGCTGCTGGTAGCCTGGTGGCGAGGGTGTCCGCTCTGTGGGTGGCCGTGGGGAGCTTTGGGGTTCTGGGCAGCTCTGGCAGTGCTGTTCTCTGAGAGAGACCTCCGTGGGGTGATTGGGCATGTTCCTGCCGGCAGACTTTCAGAGTAAGTTTCTGAAACTACCTAAAATCTTTTAGTACATTTCTTTTATGCTTATATAGTCCACTCTGGCCAGAGTGGATTGTGTCATTTGTTCCTAAGAGCCCCTCAATGGAAGATAATGCAAATGGAAAAATTTACAGATTGTATTAGTCTTTTATTTCTGCTGTAACAAATTACTGCAAACTTATTGGCTTAAAAACAAAACAATTTTATCTTACAGTTCTGTAGGTTAGAAGTCTGATGCAAGGCTCGCTGGGCCAAAACCAGGGTGTTGCAGGGCTGTGTCCTTTCTGGAGATCTAGGGGCAGCATCCCTTTCCTTGCCTTTTCCAGCCACCCACGTTCCTTGGCTCTTGAGCCCCTTCCTCCATCTTCAAAGTAAAAAACTGCAATGAAGTCCATTTCAAATTTCTCTCGCCTCGTGTTCAGGCATCCCCCCTCTCTCTCTCTGACAAGGGGTTCTCCACGTTTAAGGACCCTCCTGGTTATACTGGGCCCGCTTGGATAACCAGGATTCTCTCCCCATCTCAAGGTCCTTAACCTTAACCTGCAAACTCCTTTTTGCCACATAAGGTAACATTCACAGGTTCTGGGCATTAAGACATGGGCATCCTTGGGAGGAGATTATTCTGCCTAATTCTGCCAAACCTGGCATTTCCAGAGAAAGTTTGTGACTCCTGGTTTTTATGAATCCCGGTTCACTTTATGCTGCAGGGGAATGATCCTGTTTTACTCATCTTCTTGTGCCCAGCATATACTTACTGAATATCCACCAGACACACTTTGCTAGAAAGTCATGGCGCCCTTCGCCCTCTTGCCTGCAGGTGTGCTGAGGCTGCATCAGCTCAGACACAGCCGAGGGCCACTGGCAGCTCCTCCTGGCTCCTCCGTGGCACCGAGATACCATCTTCTATTCACATGCATCAGTTGTTACCTCAGCACCTGAGAACCTCACACTTCAAATCTTTAATTTAATTATTCCTCCAACATCCTAGGGAGGTGAGGCAGACTCAGTGTGAAGTACAAAGATGGAGATATAAAGGGTCTTGGACTTTTCCACAATCAGCAAGACTCCCGTCGGCCTCTCTCCTGTGGATGTCACAGCTTTCTGTCCTGAGATTCATAACCTGTCACACGGTAGCTGGGTTCAGTGATGGAAAGACAGACTGTGAAGGGAAGTGCAAACATGCCTTCTAGAAGCCCAGGGGAACTTTTCAGGAGACAGCACATCTGGCAGTGCTTCAAACCAAGACTTGGCCTGGTTTCCTTGGTGAAATAAACAAACATGGTGGATCCTTTTAACTCATGGAAACCGGGTTAAAATTCCTGAATGACTCCCTATTGCCCTTAGAATAAAATCCCAAATCTTTAACCAAGGCCCAAAAGACCCTGCATGATCTGGTCCCTGCCTACCTCTCCAGGGTCCTCTCTCCAGTGTTTTCCTGGTTTTTAGCATCCCAGGCAAGCTAGTCGTCTTCCAGCTCTTGCAAGTGGCTGTGCCTTGTGCTCACACTGTTTCTCTCCTCCTCCTTCATCCAGCTGACTCACACACTTCTCCTTCGGGTCTCAGCTTAAAGTCACTTATTCAAGGAAGGCGTTTCCAACTCCCTAGACTGCTTTACAGTCTCAAAGCAACACAATTGTAATTGATTAATTATCTGCCGTTACAGGATTACCATTTTAAGGTCAGTCTTTCCTCTTTTAGACTGTAAACGCCATACAGAATTAATTTGTTCACCACTTTAACCTCAGAGTCTAGCAGAATGCCTGGAATAGAGTAGGAACTCAATAAGAATTTATTGAATTAATAGCTTACCAGTAAAATCCCACCACGATGCTAAGGAAGATATTACTGAAGAGATTGGGGGTTGGAGAGTTTCCAATTCTATTGCAAATTCAGAGGCTGAGCACTTTATCTTAAAAATTTTTTTAACTCTCAAAGCATCTCCCTTGTTCCTTATTTCCAAGTCCTAGCAATTATTGGACAAATGCTTGATGGCAGAAGAAAGAGGGCTAATGGTATGCCATTGGGGAAATAAACTCAAAGAGCAGGCCTGGGCCTGGGGCTGGTTTTGTCAACAACCTGTGAGATGACTCTGGACAAGTTATTTAACTTCTTGTTTCACCTCTAAGCCTGGTTTGTGCTTCAGCATTGTTGTGCCTCTTGGTCAGGAGCAGAAGGGCCCCTGCATCTCTATGTGGAAGGAGGGAAGAATGCTGAATGCACATCTTCCTGCAAGGCTACATGGAAAAAGCTTGAAATTGCTCCCCACGCTGTAGAAGGAGGGAGTGTGAATGCAAATGGTTAGGGCACAGTGGGAAGGCAGAAGGAGTGCTCTCAAAAATTGGAGCTGGTGGGAACATAGAGTTTACTTAGTTCAGGCCCATATTTTACATGTGAGGCACCTGAGGACTTCACTGGTTTATCCAAAATTCAAGTTAGACTCAGACCCTCCTCTTTAGACCTCTAACTCAGGACTCTTTTTACTCCGTTTTTTCTCCTATCTACTCTACTATCTTATGCACACACTTGATGTTGGGGATTGAATCATGTCCCCCACAAAAGGCATATCCAGGTATCAACCCCTAGTCCTGGGTTGTGAACCCCTTTGTAAACAGACTTTTTAAAGATGTTATTAGTTAAGAAAGCCCAAAGTGAATGAGAGCTGGCTTTGATTCAATATGGCTGAAGTTCTTACAAGCACAGGAAAGTGGAAACAGAAAGAGAAGTCACAGGGGGCAGCCAGAAGCCAGAAGCCAACGGACCTTGGCGGAGAAGGGAGATGCTGCCATGTGAATTGTCATGTGACAGAAAAGCCAATGACCAAACATCACCAGCTGCCAGCCCTAGAATGCCACAGTTTCCAGGGCGAAAGCATTGTCTTTTTGATGCCTCAATTTTGGACTCTCTTCTCTCTTCATGTCCAATTTCCTTTGCTTTTAAGAACTTCAGCACGCTGGATTAAGGCTCACCTCATTCACTTTGGGGGCACCTGAGCTAATAACATCTTCAAAGCTCCTATGTACAAATGGTTCACATCCACCAGGGCTTGGAAACTGAGCATGCCTTTTGTGGGGACATTTTTCAATACATGTAACATAAAATTAGCCGTTTTAGCCATTATTGAGTGCACAATTCAGTGGCATTAATTACATTCACAATGTACTACCATCACTACCATCCATTACCAAAACTTTTTCATCACCCCAAACAAGAAAACTCTGTACCTAGAAAGCAATAGCTCCCTATTTCTGCCTACCCTTTTCCCCTGCCCCTGGTATTGTCTAAGTTACTTTCTGCCTCTATGAATTTGCTTTTCTATATATTTCGTATAAGTGGAATGATACAATATTTGCTCTTTTGTGTCTGGCTTAGTTCACTGATAATAATGTTTTCAGGTTTTATTCATGTTATCGCATGTATCAGAACTTCATTCCTTTTTATTGCTGAATAATATTCTATTGTATGTATATACCACCTTTTGTTTATCCATTCAACTGTTGATACACATTTGGGTTGTTTCCCCCTGTCCTTTGAAATTAAGATAATTTGGTATGAGACTCTCATTCTGGGAAAAATGGGAAAATGG
>JAQZBX010074921.1:0-14790 GCA_029593785.1 Cabassous unicinctus
TTTATTTATTTGTTTATTTATTTATTTATTTATTTATAAATATATATTTTATTTTTTTAAAGATACTTAGATTACATACATGTTGCACGAAAATATAGGGATTCCCATATGTCCTACTCTCCACACCTCCCACACCCTCCCACCCAAACAATGTCCTTCATTAGTGTGGCACATTCATTGCAATTGATAAACACATCCTGGGGCATTGCCACTGAGCATGGACTATAGTTCACATAGCAGTTTTTACTCTCTCCCACACAATTCTGCAGGTTATAGGAAGATATATAATGGCCTATATCTGGCATTGCAATGTCATTCAGGATGATTCCCAAGTTCCCAAAAAGCCCCCACATTACACCTGGTTTTCCCTCTCCTTGCCCTCCAGTGGCCACTGTCTCCACATTAGTGTTGTAATTTCTTCCAATGCTAGAATCACAATAAGTCTATAGTAGAATATCAGTAAGTCCACTCTAGTCCATAGTTCACTCCCCAATCCTGAGGATTCTGGGATGGTGATGCCCACTCCACCTCTAATTGAGAGGGGGTTTTGATCCCATACAACTGATGGATGGAACTCTCTTGCTTGCAGTTGTAGGCTCTCTTGTTTCTTTGGTATGGTGTTTCTCAATCCTCACCTCCTTTGTTCTAGGCGACTCCAATGAACTGGAGAGTAGGTGTTGCAACTCCACTGAGGCTCAGGGCCCAGCTGGCACATGGACAACCCAAATATTCAAGTCTCTTGGATGTATACTTACCAATTCCAGCACCAATTATAGGTTCAAATAGAAGGGACAGATGAACCTTGTGTAGGGAAGCCATAACTGAATCCAACTTTGTCACTCTCAGGAACACAAACTCCAAAGTAAGGTCCACTGGCAAGGCACAAAATTCCTGAGCAATCTGTCCTGACTATAGGACTTTGGTGTCTCCAGAGCCCTTGGATCCCCACTATTTGGGGTAGTATCCACTTGGGCAGTCTATGAGATCCTGCTGAGATGTGCATAAGTATTACCTCTGGGATGACCTCCCATCTCACTTTGAAGTCTCTAAGCCATATAAACTCATTTGTCTTTACCTTTCCCCCCTTTTATTTGAGGTCTTTTCCCAGTTGCATTGTAAGTTGGTGCTTGGAAGTTATCCCTCGGTTCCAGGGAGGCTCAACCCCGGGAGTCATGTCCCACACTGGGGGAAAGGTATTGCATTTATATGCTGTGTTTGACTTATAGAGAAGCCACATTTGAGCAACAAGGAGACTCTCAGGAGGCAAATCTCAGGCACCCCACAACACTAACCTAACTTTCAATTTCAAGAGCAATGGCTCGTAAGCATAGGTCAATATCAAGGGCCTATCAATGGATCATTTAGATCAAGAGATATGAATAGAGAAAATGAGATGAAAAGAGAGGTGAGGTTGCTAAGTTAATACAAAAATATTTTAAATAAAAAATGTTACTAGAAACAAAGAAAGCATTACAATTTTTAAAATGTTATTAATCTAGATAAAATAATTACAAACTTTAGGCACCAAAGAGCAGAGCACCTAAATAATTAAACAAAAATGGACAAAATTGAGGAGAGAGACAGTTTCTATAATAATAGTTGAAAATTCAGTACTCCATTTTCAATAATGGATAAAATAATTAGATTGAAGATATATAATAAAATAGATGACTCTTGAAAAAGACTCTAAAAAAAAACTAGATCTAACAGATTTACACACAGCATTCCACCCCAAAACAGTAGACAACATATTATTCTTAAGCACTCATGGAATATTCTACAGGATGTACCACTACTTAGGCCATAAAAGGAGCCTCAATAAATTTAAAAAGTTTGAAATCATGCAAGTTATCTTTGCTGACTACAATGAAATGAAATTACATATCAATAATGAAAATAAAATCTTCAACAAGAGTCACAAGACCATTTAATAAAGAATATTCTCTTCAATAAGAGTTGCTGGGACAACTGTATGTTCCCATGCAAGAATATGAAGTTGGACTTCTTCACATCATATGCAAAAAAACTTACTCAAAGATCTAAAGGCAAGGGTTAAACTATATAAATTTAGAAGAAAATATACAAGCAAACTATGATCATTATTTGGCAATAGATTCCTATATATGCCACCAAAAGCTAAACAATAAAAAGAAAAAAAGATAAATTGTACATCACCAAAATTGGGATCTTTTGTGCAAAAACCGATACTTTCAATAAACAGAAAATTCAGTCTAACAAATTGGGAGAAAATATTTACAAATTATATATGATAAGATTCTAGTATTTAGATGATGTAAAATCCTCTTATAACAATATAAAGCCAAAAACCCCAATTAAAAAATGAGGTAAGGGGTTGAATATACATTTCTCAAAAGAAGATTTGCAAATGGCAAAAGGCACATAAAAATTATCTCAACATTATTAGTCATTAGAGGGTTGCAATTCAAAGCAAGTGAGATAAAATTTCTCATACACTAAGACAGACAAATTTTTAAAAAACGAAAATAATTTTGGCAAAGAGTGGGATAAATTTGAACCCTTGTACAATACATGGGGTGATATAAAATGGTGCAGCTCCTGTGTAAAACAGTTAGGCAATCTTTAAAAAGTTAAAGATTTATCATATGACACAGCATTGCACATCTAGGTGTAATCTTGCAGAACTGAAAAATTTTCAAACAAATAGTAGCACATGAATTTTCATACCAGCATTAATCTCTAGTAGCCAAATTATGGAAATAAGCCAAATGGTCATCACAGAGGAATGGAAAACAAAATGTAGTATATACATAAATGCAAATTTCAGCCATAAAAATGAATGGCATCCTGCTACATACTACAACATGGATGAACCTTGAAAATATTATGCTAATTTAGAGAAGCCAATTACAAATGGTCACATATTTTATGATTGAGCTTACATGAAATATACAGAATAGGCAAATTTATAGTGACCAAAAAGAGATTTGTGGACCCAGGTGATGTGGAATTGGGAGAACCAGGAGATACTTCTTAATTGGCTTGGGATCTCCTTTGACGGTGATGAAAATGATTTGGACTGGATGCAGGTGATGGTTGCAAAATGCTGTGAGTGTACTGTCACTGAATTTTACTCTTTAAAATGATGACTTTAATGTTTTTAAAATTTCACCAATGTAAAAATATTTAAAATACACATTTGATCTCTTTAATATGTATATTGTCTACTAATGCTCTGCAATTTCTTTTTAGTTCACATTTTCCCATTTTGTGTAACACAGTCTCAAATACCATAGACTATATTTATCTTGTTTACCAGTTCAGAATTTTTTCTTAATATACCATCTATGTCAAAACAAAGCAGATAGACAAACTAAGTCCATTTGATTTTTGTAAATTATGGCGCATGGTTGGGGATTTCTCTCCTGGAATTATTCTGCTACAAAGAAAGCATAATATATAGAAAGGTGGTTTTTTTTTAATGGATTATTTGTTTGAAACAGAGTAGAGTTGAAAATGACATAAATATCTGTCCCCAAAGCATTGTAGTAACTAAATGCAAAACAATGAGAAAAGTGTATATTACATCAATAGGACAGTCAGTAATTCATGACAGTTTTGCTCACCTCCTTTTATGTATACTCTATTAATGAATGGTATCTTATCCACATAGTGGCTTTACTGAGATTTTGGATGCTCTGTAATGAAATATTTTATCCTAGGATAATTTGTCCTTGAGATGTTTTCCCTTCTTCACCAATATAATATTCTCCAAATTCAATAAAATAATTTTAGAGAATATGTTAATATTATCTTGTGGTTCTCACAATATCTTTTCTTTACCATGTTTTCCTTCAATTTTCATCTTTATTGAATGCTTAAGTCCTTCCAAACAAGCAACTTACATATCTTTTCTTTTTATCCTTCCTTCCATTCCCCATGTTCTCTGCATTTATTTACTTCCTAACATTTATTCTTTCTGAACTACTTGTTATCTGTGCACCTGAAATATGGCCATGAAAATCAGCAAGTAGTACATTATGTAAACCAGGAGTCAGGAAACAAAATCAAGTGCTAATGATCAAATTTATCACATATATATAAGTAATACATAGTGAACAAGAAATGATTATTACAGTAGAAATGGATAATAGGAGAACAAATAAATTTCTCATGGTGTCAACTGGAAACATTGATAACTCTCTGTCTCAATCTTATTCTATCTATGCACTGTTTTTGTGTGTGTTTTTTTGCTCAGAAAATACAAAGAAAATAAGATTAAGAAGATCCTTAAAGATAAAAACAATAACAGCAACAAACAAACTGAGGGAGAAACAAATGTTTTAAGGATGTATAGAGGGAGAGTGTACAATATCAGGGGCAGTACGAGGTTCTATGGAAACAGAAAGGGAAAGTCTTTGCTTGGGAGCCAAGGAGAAAGTAATTTTATCTATTAAAAATATTATCAAGTGACATTTGCTTTTGTCATAGTTTTCTAGAACAATATTGTATATTGAATATTAAATACAGTGATCAGAAAATCAGAAATACTCTGTAAAAGGCATTTTTTACTTCTTTGTTCCTTAAGCTGTAGATCAAGGGGTTAAGCATAGGGATGAGAAAAGTGTAAAACATTGAGACTATTTTGTCAGTTTCAAAAGAGTGGACAGAGTTAGGCTGCACATACATAAATAGTAGAGTCACATAGAACACAGCCACTATAGTCAGATGGGAGCCACATGTGGAGAAAGCTTTTTTCCTGCCCTTAGCTGAGCACATTTGAAATATGGCTATTATTATCAAGAGGTAGGACAACAGGATTAATAGAAGGGAGGAAATCAAATTAAATGCTGAAAATATTATGATCAATAATCCTATTTCTTGCACATTGGAACAGAGCATAGACCTCAAGGGAACATCATCACAGTAGGAATGACTGTTGACATTAGAGCCATAGAAGGTCAATGTAAAAATCTTAATGATGAACATCAGAGACTGAAAGGTGTTGTAGAGGTAGGGGATACCCACAAGTACATGACAAGGTCTGGGACATGATAACACTGTACAGCAAAGGATTACAGATGGTCACATAGTGGTCATAGGCCATGGCTGACAAGATGAAATATTCACTGATAATGAACAAAAAGAAAAAGGCCAACTGTGCAGCACAGGCATAATAAGAAAAGATATTTTGATCCATGACAAAATTTACCAGCATCTTGGGACAAATGACAGTAGAATTGCCAAGATCAATGAAAGCCAGGTTTCTGATAAAAAAAAATACATAGGAGTGTGGAGGCGAGAGTCCTCAGGATGATCATGCCCAGGTTACCCACCACTGTGACCACATAGATAATGAGAAAGACCCCAAAGAGGGGAGCCTGCAGCTCAGGGTGCTTCATGACTCCTAGTAGAATGAATTCAGGCAGCAGTCAGATTCCACGGGCCCATTTTATCCAGTTATCTCTTCAGGAATGTAACAGAGGGATTGTTATTAGATGCTGTGTAAAAATTATATAAGCAAATTATATTATTTGTAGACCTAATGCAGACTTTTTATATTGGTGGATAGAAAATTAATTCACATTTATGATTTTGCAGCTAAAATAAACTGCAAAGTTGCCTTTTTCCCAATATAGGAGTGTTCTGTATAAAACATGTTGTGTACTAATACTACATAGATTAAACTCTAGAGTCAATAACATTTGGAGCATATCCGCTGATAACAAAACTGTGTTTGTGTTTTATATTTTTTATATTTCTGTATCCTTAAAGAGAAAAGAAGGGAATAGATGTAACTAATGAATCTTATATTTTATGGTCCCTCAATTACACTTCAAAGACCCTTTGTGGAGCCTTAGCAATGCACTTACACAGTGATATATGTTTGTAAATGTTTTGTAAGTAAGATGATCATGATCAAGTTGGTATCATGATCATATCTATCCTCAATTAAGGCCATCTTTTCTTTCCATTTTATCTTTGGCTCCATTGTACTTGACCTAATGTTATGTTGCATTGAAATGTCTACAGGAATTATTGGGGGCCAGCTCTGTGGGAATTGAGTTACAGCATTATTTAATACTAATGAGTATATTTATGTGGTATGAATTAATGACATATAATTAAATAATGCTATCTGTTCTTGGTGGGAATGACTCCTGAAGACACTCTTAGCACCCATGTACTGAGGTGTGTGGATATGAATAACAAAAATCATTTTATATATGCATTGTATGAATCATATAGCCATTGTCAGTTTGTTCATAATTGAATTTGTATTTTTATCTTTCAGTCTAAATACATATTCATGTTTTTGCCTTGATTTTTATTTAGAATTTATTTTTTTAAATCCCCAATTTGTATAAACTTTAAGAGCCAAAATATCTGGTCCTGGCTTACTAATTTCTATGGTTTACATCAATATTCAGGCATTCTGATTATTGAATTTTATATGCCTTATTTCCTGTAATATAGCACTATGGAGATGATAGAGTCTATATTGCATTTCATATTTATTTGTGAGTTCATTATATCATATATTGCACACTGAATTTTTTCAGTAATTATAAAATAGAGAATTTATAGAGTATAATAATGTGATTCTCAAACATTTCTGTGATAAATGCAAGCCCTTTTTTTTCCATAATGGTACAAAATAAAAGTCAGTAAATCAAAGTGGATCTGCCCTTTGGATGCTAGGAAATTTGTGTTAGCCTATTCAATTTAAATTCCATTTCAACATTGTAGTGTGATAATATGTATTCTTAATTGTTGTCAACTTATAGCTATGTCACTGCAAGTTGTAGTGTGCTGAGCCTGATAAGAAAGCCATATTCAGTCTTGGTTGCAATTACTTAATTTGCTTTTGTATCATCAAAAGAGCTATAGACAATATGCAAATAAATAAGCACGGATATATTCTAAAAAAAAATAAATAAATAAATAAATTCCATTTCAAACTCCTCTAACCTTCAGGTTCTTCTCAATGTAAACCTAGGATTCTGCAAGGTCGATTTTCAATTGCAATAAATATGTAGGTCCAAATATTCAGAAAAAATGCAGGGTGAAATTATATAATGTAATGAAATATCTAGGTTTAGGCTACACAGCTAGCATACAGGTACTTTCTTTCCCCCTCCATTTTTCCCATCCACCTCCAAGGTCCAAGTCTAGTTCAGAGAAATTGCAACCTAGAGCCACCTTGAAGCAATTGTCTGGTAAGGATGATTTTGGGTTCTTTGGCTGGGTAAAACTTTCAGGAGTGTGGCAGCTCTTTTATGATTCTGCTAATGTTAGTTGATGATTTTTTGGCCTGATCAAGGAGATTGACGGCAGGGCTTTATTGGTTGGGGTGAGATATTTCTATTTCCTCTTTCTAGATGAGGTTGATGGCTGACGATGCATTGAGTCTCATTTCCCATGTAAGCACCTCTTCTTCCACAATATAATAACCAAAAGCTTATGCCCATTTTAAAACTTTATCTCAAATTCTAATTATTACAATTCCTGCTATCATAGGATTTTACTGTAGAATAGGTGGTACACTCGATTTAACAAAGGAATTCAGAATTACATAACAAATTATAGTAATTTGATGTCTTCCATGTTTTCCTAAGAATTATTCTGCTGCTTATGGAGCCTATCTCCATTATCAGAGGTAGTTACTACCTATCTGAAAATATCTGGATACTTTTACCCTGCTCCTTCCTCATGATATCTTTTATCTTTTCTGAACATGTTATATAGTACATTGTAATATGCCCTGTTGAGAATAGCCATTAAAACAGACAGATGACAAAAGTTTGCAAAGGAAAAACCGAAATTTCAAAGTTTAGTCATGATGTTATATAGAACTTATGTTCAGTTCAAAATAGTCTCTGAAATTCCACATCTCTTAAAAATCTTGCTGTATACTTATCAATCTACTCAATCAAGTTGTAATGCAGTTACTGAGAAAAGTAGATCCAGTAGTAAGAGACTGAGTAGAAAAACAACAACAAAAAGGCAACCATTTGCATGGGGCATACTTACCTAAAAATTGCTGAGTTTATCAAATATTGTAAGGGCATACTTATACTAAAAGTATTTATTGTTTATCTGTAATGCACTGGATATAATTTTACTAAAAGAATATCATTTATAAAATATTGCATAGGAAAAACTTATACTAAAAATATATTTGCTTTTTATCTCAATTTCAAATGTCACTGTGTTTCTGTATTTTATCTGGCAATACTAATCTTAAAAGATTCTATTAGATTAGATCATTGATGATGATTTCGGACACTTGAACTCCCGCTGCACTTGTACCCAAATACCACTATCATCTTATGCAAAACTAATAGATCTTGGGTACTTGTTCATTTCATAGGATTTAATGCCCAAAAACAATGTACTGCAGGAGAAAACCCCAATTAATAAAAGAGATAATGTACGATTGCATAGTACTTGATGAGATTAGCTCTCAGAGTCATTAAGTGTTTACAGTCAGAAATTGTCAAAATCCATATGTAATCAGAATAAAAGAACAATGCTTATCCACTCACCTTAAATCATGTACTTGATTTTTTTTCTCCCAAATTTCTCTTTCTTTTCTTTCAGTGGAAAGAATTTATGGTTTCTGCCTCCCATTATGTGCTCCCTGAGGAAGCAATGTGTAATTCATTCTTATGCCCATATCATCTGAGAGACTTCAAAAATTGTCTTCATGTACCTGCTAATTCTGTAGGGCACTCCACGTATACCACAGGGTGAAAAGATGAGGGCAATAGAAGGAAGGGAAAAAACAGCATAAATGGTTTGTGCAATCCCATTGAGACCTATATGACGTAAATATATTCACTTACATAGAGTCAATGATTAAAGTACAATGGGGAAAGAATAGATATTATCTCAATCCCAGGAAAACTGGGACAGTTGCAAAGTCATGCTTGAATATTAAATAACATTATAATACTTAATATTTTTTTCCTTAAATTTCTTAGCCAAAGGGAAAATACGGCATTGTTACTGTGTTAAAAATTGTATCATTTGAAATTGAGGGTTCAAAAATAAAACACTTCTACAGACAGTTCATTTTCAGTAATTGTGTCAAATCCATCCAATAGGGAAAGAATAATCCTTGAGAAAACTTGATTTCTATATGCCAAAGAACAAATTTGATACCCTTCCTCACACCATATACAAAAATAAACTCAATAGGAAAAAATGACCTAATTAGAAGCAAATCCAAAAGTCTTGGAAGAAAACAAAGTTGAAAGTCTTTATGACCTTAGACTGAGCAATGGATTCTTAGATATGACACCAAAAGCAAGACTAAAAGAAAAAGAAAAAAATAGATAAATTGAGCTTCAGCATATTTCAAACTTTTGCACATCAAAAGGCATTATCCAGAAAGTGAGAAGACACTCATGTAATGGAAGAAAATATTTACAAATCATACATCTCTTATGCAACTCAACAACAACTAACAACCCAATTAAAATATGGCAAGAACTTGAAGAGACTTTCTCTAAAGAAGATACACGAGTGTTCAATAAGCACATGAAAGATGCTCAGTATTAAGATGCTCAGTATTAAATTGAGTAACTTCCCTTGTATTCCTATTTTTCTGAGACCATTTGTAATTTATGTGAGACTATATAATCATGTCAAATATTTTTTCTTTAATGATTGAGATTATCATATGTTTTTCTCCCTTGTTTTCCTCAATGTGTTAATTTACATTGATTTTTGAATTATAAATTAACCTTGAATTCCTAGAATAAAGCCCACCATCATCATATATTGACCTTTTAATATATTGTTTGATTCCATTTTTTAATATTTTATTGCACATTTTTATTTATGTTCATTATTGTTTGTGTCTGTAATTTTTCTTCTGAAATTTTTTTCAGATTTTGAGTCCAAGGTTTTCCTTCCTCATAAAATAAGTTGGTAGTGTTCACTTCTATATTCTTTTTTGAAAAAGTTGGCATAAGATTCGCAGTATTCAATTCTTGGTAGTATTTATCTAAGACATTATCTGATCCTGGAATTTTTTTGTGGTAAATTTTAATATAATAAAAATTAAAAATTTTAATATATGGCTATGAAGATATTTTAAAACTTTCATGTTTTGTCAATTTTGGTAAATTTTGTTTTTCATATAAAATGTTTATTCCATCAAAATTTTAAATCTTGTATATTTCTTCGTAATATTTTCTTCCTAAATTATACTGAATGTGCTTGTAGGTGTATTCCTTCTTATATGAATGATAATGGTTTCTTATATTTTTTTACTTTTCTCTGTCTCTGTCCCTAATTCTCTCTCTCTCTGTGTATCTCTCTCTCTTCTTAACTAATCATTGGAGGGATGTATTAATAGAATAGATCTGTATAATAAAACAATTTTGACTACTTCCATTTTATTTGTTATTTTTCCATTATTTCGTTGATTTGTCCAATTGTTTTTATTATTTTTTCCCCTCTTACTTTGGGTTTAATGGATTTCCATTTTTGAATTTCTAATTTCCTAATATACATGCTTAAAATGTGACTTTGATCATTAGCTCTCTTTTAACTTTGTCACCAAAATTTTAAGATTTTGATACTGAACAAAACAGGGTTCTTTCCACCTGATGCATTTTAAAGTACAACTCTTAAGAAACTAGGGATTCAAAGAGAGGAAGAGTTTATTTGGTTGTGGAAACAAAGGAGAACAATGATTTAACAGCCCAAAAATTGTTTCTCTGATTTTTAGGATTCTAGCATTTTAATGGATTCTGGATTGAGTAATCTATGATCATTAAGATTACTATACGATCATAGATTGGTGGATTGGCTAACCTATGATCATTAAGATTATTCTATGATTTTTTCCCCAAGAGTTTTATTGCTTTATATTTTATATTTAGGTTATTGATTTATTTTGAGCTAGTTTTTTATGAAAAATTAGTTAGGAAATCAACTTCATATTTTGTATTTATTTATTCAGTTTTCATGCTATCATATGTTTCTGTTTTAATTTTCCAAGTTAGACCATTGTTCAAATTCCTCAAAGTTGTTTGGCTCTTTCCTAAGTATGAAATCTTTATATATTTACAATAATATTTTTGCTTTAGTTCATTATTGGGGTATATATTTTGTAGCACTGTCAGATATGATTTTCAAGAATTTAAGGAAGAAAATGACTTTAAATGCACTGAAGTTTTACTTTTCTAGATTAGTGGCCCAAATGCCTGAGAAGAATACAATTACAGCAATATCAACAAAAACAGATAAGCTATGAACTGTCAGTATTATGCTAATTTTCATTTATTTTTTATATTACCAGTAATCTTATTTAACAGATCAAAAATTTTTCCTAACACACTATACCAAAGCAAACAATGAGTAGAAACTGAATTTTATTTGCTTTATATAAATTATGCTTCATGGTGGAGAATTTTCTCTTATATTTTTTATTATTTCACTAAGATGGAGGCAAAATTAAATATAGAAAAAAATGTTGTTTGTTGTTTATTTGTTGGAAGCAGAGAATAGTTCAAAATGATTTAAATGTTTGGCCTCAAAGTTTTGTAGTGATTAAATATAAAATAATGAGAAAATTGTATATTCAAAGAATGTACATTAATTCAGTGGAATTTAACTCATGATTCTTTTATGGATCTTCTAAAATGAAAATCCTTTTTCCATATAGTAGCTTTACTGGAAAGTTAGTTAGGTTCTATGCAGTGAAAACATTTTTGTCTTTACAGCATATTGTTCTTCCTTTGTTAGCAATATAATGCTCTCCAAATCCATTAAAATTAATATTAGAGAATGTGTCAGTATTATCCACTGGTTTTTACAATAGCTTTCCTTCATCATGTTCTCCATGAATATGCATATTTAATAAATCCTTTAGTCCTTCCAATCATATAACTTAAGTATCTTTCTTTTTATCTTTCATTTTATACCCTGTGTTCTCTGCTTTTATTCACTTTTTATCCTCATTTCCTTTCTGAGCTAATTACTATTGGTGCATCTGAAATATAGCCACAAAATCAGTAAGTAGGGCACTAGGTATCTCAGGAGGAAGTAAATAAAAACAAATGCTAACATATCAAAATAGTCAAATCTATTTCATGCACATTTGAATATAGCACTGGTAACATGTAATGTTTATCACAGTAGAAATGACTGATAACAGAAGGATAGGTAAATTTTTCATGTTGTCAACAGATGACATGGAAAACTCTTTGCCTCAAACTTTCTATACACTGTTATTTTAGGCTTAGAAAATATAATGAATACAAGATTGCGACAATCCCTGTCTTTAACAAAACTGACAGAAACAAACATATGATTTACTGATATAGAGCATAATAAGTAATCTTGTTAGCCAATATTAGCTCCAAAAAATGAATAGATCTGGGGCACATTCTCATTTCATAGTATTTAATATTTTAACCCACTGTACTGCAGGAGTGAACCCCAATTGCTAAGGATGATGATGAATGTTTGTGGAGTACAACCGCAGATCAGTTGTGAGAGACCATCAGTGTGTCTACAATCAGAAGTCAGGAGTTGTGGACATTACCCAAATCTGGTTTAAACAGAATCAAAGATAATTCTTATCAACTCCCTGTGGAGTGAGTTGCTACAACGGTGCATCATAGGAGCATAGGGTAAAACAAAAACTTTCAGCATTAATCCTCTTATTGTACAAAATAAAAATTCCAGAACTGGCAAATTTACTTGTCACTTGTATATCACAGAGTCCAAAAGAGCAGGGGAACAAATCTCTAACAGCCTGTCTCCCAGGGTGGCCCAAAGTGCTCTGAGTCAAGGTGGATAGGTGGCAGCTCTGCATGCACCATTTCATGCTAGAAAGACCAGTCTATACTCTTTGACTGTGGTTTATATCTATCTTGGGAGGGCGGGGGAGGTGGCCTTCTACTGAGAATTTCTGTTCTGATGAGGATCATTCCTTTACTTTCTGCTCTTCAGACCAAGTAATGTCAGTTGTCTTATTTTCAGGCCCAATGACTATTTCTTTTGCTTGCTGAAATCTGCATTTGAACTCAATTAGTGAATTTCTTTTCTTCTCTTCTCTTCTTTTTTCCTTTTCTTTCAGCAACTATACTTTTCAACTTCAGAATTTCTATTTGGATCCCTTTGATAATTCTTTCTTTATTGATATTCCTTAGTTGTTCATATATCATTCTCCTAATTTCATTTAGTTGCTTGTACATGGTTTCCTTCAGGTCTTTGAGAGTATTTAATCTGTTTATTTGAAGTGTTTGTTTAGTAAATTTGATGTCTGTGCTTATTCAGAGATGGTTTCTTTAATAACTTTTTTCTTTGAATGGCCTTATTTTCATGTTTCTTTGTATGTGTCATGATTTTTTTGAGAATTGGATATTTTGAATATTATAATGAGGTAACTCTGAAATTAAAATTCTCTCCCCTACCCAAGCAATTGTCTGTTTGTTTAGTGATTTTCTAAACAATTTTTGCATGTGTGGTCACAGAAATCTCTGTTCCATTATCTCTGGAGTCACCCAGGGATCTAGCAATGATTTCCTTATGTTCTTGGTATCAATAAGCAAAGAAAAATTTGTAGCCTGTTCCTAAACACCTTCCATGGATGCTTCTCAGGTAGCTGCTTCATCTTGAGAGGTTTAAAACAATGGCCAGCTCTGTGCCAGTTCCTCAGTAAACCATCAGGCAGATCAAAGCAGACAACACCAATATTTGGATGATTTATTACTTCCCATCCCATCCCCAGCACTTGCCAATCATGCAAGGAATCAGGTCACCATCCCTTCTGCTGCCTACCTTGGGACTAGGGGCTGAGGATGGAAGCTGTTACATGAAACAATAACATTCCCTGAAATTTACCAATTTCTTTCTTCATCCAGCCCTCCTCTCATCATTGCAAGTGTTTGGCTAGACTCCAGCATTCTGAAATATTTAATTCCCACAGCTCAATAGTTGTTTTATTGGAGTGACTGATTCCTGGAGATTCTGAGTCCACCATTTACTTTGATGTGGCATTCAGTAAAAATTTGAACATTAAAATTTACTAGGACTTAGTTTTTGTTCTCTTTTAAGTTCTGTACGACTAATACTCCATCTTTCCTTACCTAGCTCTCTCCACTCCAGCACTCATCTCTATATATTCCAGGTACCTCCATCTTCCCAGATTTCTTGTTTATCTCATCTCTCCATGTACTGTCATTGTAACCCATCCCCACCTCTTGTCAGTGACCAGTGAACATTTACATTCTCTCATAGATAATAAGAGATAATGTGCTGCCATTTCTCAAATGTCTAAGAACATTTGATACATTTATTCATTTTCTCTAATTATCCAGTTGTTTTCAGCATCAGAAATATTAAATTCCAAAACCCTTTACAAAGACAAATACACTTATCAGCCTAATTTTTATCATTCTATTTTTTCCCCCATGGTGATTATTCATTATTCCGTTTGGATTTCAACTATCAAACTTAAAGTATGATTTCTATTTTTATATATTATAGAAATGTTTAGGGGTATATTTGTTCTTCAATCTTTCCAAAAATAAATGTCTAAACATTTTTGACAACTTTCTTATTTATTGTGGTTAACATATGCATTAAATCTTTCAGTAAATATCAGTTTAATGAATGTAAAATTTGATTCTAAAGCAGATTTCTTACAGGAATCATCCAAAGCAAAAGTTGCACATTAAACTGAAAGTTGAGATAGGCAACTGGCAGAAATTTGTCTATTTACTTTGTGCATTTGTTTGTGTGTCTGTATTGATTCTAAACAAGCCTTTAGACATAGCGGCACTT
>JAQZBX010074922.1:0-14681 GCA_029593785.1 Cabassous unicinctus
GGCAAAACCGTAAAATGACTAAAAGACTCTAATTTTTCAACTATAGCCCTGAACTATGTTTCATATTAGGCATTTTCAATAAGTACTTGTTGCTTGACTTTCCATAAATTAATTAACCTTTTAAAACAAATATTTATTTAATGCATATAGTACTTGGACAATGTGCTAGGTGTTCTTTCAATTACCGAAAAGATGTTGTGACATAGTGTAACTTCTAGTAGTGGATTACATATTTGTTGTTAGAAGATGGGCACACAACACAAGTAAAACAGCACTTTATATGATCAAAGTCTTCCAACAAAGCTTATGCAAAGAAGCATGGCGATAATAAGAAATTAAAAATAACAATTGTGTCTTCTGAAATCACACGTCAATATATATTTTATATTATCTCTGGGTGGAGAGAGCAAAACTCTTTTTTTCTTTGCACTTTAGGTTTTTATTGACTTTACTTTTATTACTCTAATTCTCTCTGTAATGGTTTACTTTTCTCAGGAGATTAAGCCAATATAAAATGCTGCTTTCTTTCTGAGAAGTCCTTTGTCTTTAATTATGTGACAACACAAATAAAGCATGCAAAGCAAAATCTATTGTCTAAAATGCCCTTATAAGGGACAAAAGAAATACCAGAAGACAGTGGTCTAAAACTGAGACTCAGCAATCCAATTTTGAATTTAAATATAATAATTGTACTTGACATGAGGCAGGCAATTGACTTGTATCTACTCTCCACCTTCTTCCCACCCCTACTCCCCAACTGTGTAATGGGAATGGGCTTCTTTTAAGTAATTTGTGAATAAATGAATCAAAATATAACATTTTTTATAGAAATGTGAAATTTCCTATTTCTTAACTGTACGTTAGAGAAACAATATTGTTTATATAGAAATTGATAATACCTTGATTTTAATTTCACTTTGTCTCAATAGAACCAAGGTCTGCTTCTATGAGGAACTGAGATAAAACAAATGGCTTGTGGAGTCTTCTGGCCAGGAACTAAAAAAAAGTTCTTTTCTTCAATTTGATCAGTTAGAGCTCCATGAAAGAAATTGGATTTATTTTGAAAGAGGGCAATGGGTTGACTTTTTAAGAAAGAGCTTTCTAGTCAAAGGGACCTTTTGAGAGGGAGCAAAGCTATGAGATTAAAAAAAAGGAATATAGGGAGAGGGAGATGTGAGGGTAAGCAATGAACGGATAGAATATAAGGTAAAACTTAAAACCTGCAATGGGGAAAAGAGAAGGAAAGGATTCCTTGTACGTGAATTTTTGGTGGTAGAACAATTTTGATGAAACATATATCCAAGACTTGACTCTTTTTCAATTAAGCATATGCTTTTATTGACAGGACTCTTTTGATTTTATAATTATTTACCTCATAACACTTAGTGCTTTTTGAGCCCTGAAAGATTGAGAGATAATGAAAATGTAAATTTAACATTCATGTGGCTATATATATGTGTGTGTTTCTTTATATATATTTGACTTTGTAGTTAAGAATCTTTCCCAGTTACTCATCCATTATATCATAATTAATATGGCATTCTTAATTTACAACCTCACAGGAGCTATGAGTAATTTTTTTCATGTCAATGTTAATGTCACCTGTTTTAGTCTGCTAGGCTGCCGAAAGCAATAAACAGAAATGGGTGGCTTTTACTGTGGGAATTTATTAGCTTACAAGCTTACAGGTCCAAGGCTGAGAAAAAATGTCCAAATCACGGCATCATCAGGAGATGCTTTCTCCCTGAAGACTGGCTGCTGGCAGTCCTGGACTTCTCTGTCACAAAGCAAGGCACATGGCAGTGTCTGATGGTCTCTCCCTTCTCTTCCAGGTTTTGTTCTCTCTCTCTCCATCTGAATTTCATTTTCTTGTAAAGGAGACCAGTAAGAGAATTAAGACCCACTCTGGGCCACACCTTACTGAAGTAACCTAATCAAAAAGCCCTAGTCACAACAGGTTTGCATGCACATGAATGGAACAGCTTTAAGAACATGATTTTCTGGGGCCCAACCAGCTTCAACCTGTCACACACCACCCAAAACAATAACAGAATCACCTTTGCCACATGCATTTACCATTGTGTAAGAATTACACATTGTTTATTTACTCATAAGTACTTCAAAAGAAGAAAAATAAATAAATCTTGATTTTTTATTTCCACATTCAGAAATCAATATAGTCGTTTATAGCTGACTTGGTCTTTTATAGCTCAGTTGAAAAATGCACAATGATTTTTCAATCACCTTAATGGGAGCAATGAAAGGTGAGGAATAACACTTCCTTACAGGAGGTGTCCTGTTTTGTTTTATGTTTTTTTTCTATTTTGTCTCTCTCCATCGCGTCTGCTTACCACTTAAAGTAATTCATGTATTAACAAAGATAAAATCGAACTGTGGTGGTTTGCAGGGGAATCTTTAGAGATAGGAAGTTGTAATAAAGTGCTCATGTTAGCCTTTCAGGTATGCATTTTTATGTATTCCAAACTTTGATGCATTTATCCTGGGATCTTTCTTTCATATCTATGTCATGTGAAGCCTAAAATCAAATGCATTGATGTATCTTTACTTTTTTTTATTCAGCAAAAATTTGTTGGATTTATACTTAGATCCAGCAAAGAATACATAGATGAAAAATGAATAATACCAAAAAATACTTCTCAAGGATATAATATTAATTATTTTTGTATTATATTAATTTTTACAGAGATCTCTTTCAACTTCACACTTATAAATAGGCTTTGCATGTTTAATGTTTTTCATTCCATTGAAACCTATGACAAGTTGGTATTAATGATGACAGGGGTTACTTGGTAGGGGAGATTGTTAGAGTCATCAAATCTTAGACCTAGAAAAGAATGTAGCAAACATGTTGCATTTCCTACTAACTTTTACAGATGAATAGGCTGTAGCATGCAAAGAAGTACTGTGAAAAAATATTCACAATTATGGAGGGGGACGCTTCCTCTGTTCACTACTGATTTCTGCAAGATGGGTGTGATGGTTAGGCTAATGTGTCAACTCGGCCAGGTAATTGTGTCCAGGTGTTTGGTCAAGCAAGCACTGGGCTAATTGTAATACAAGAGCATTTATGGACTTCAGTCACCAGTAAGTTTAGTGCATGGATGGCTGATTACATCTGCATCAATCAGGGAGATTGCATAAGCAATGGGTGGTGCTTTTATCCAATCAGTTGAATGCCTTAAAAGGGGAAGTGATTTCAACATTCAGAGAGAACTTCCCAGCTCGTCATTGGACAGCCAGCTTCTCCCAGAAACTCATCAAGGACCTTTCATTGGACTTTTCATCGGAGCCCCTGGTTTGCAGCCTGCCTGCGGAACCTGGACTTGTGCATCCCCACGGTCACGTGAGTGACACTTATAAAATCTCATATTATTGACAGATATCCCCTGTTGATTCTGTTTCCCAAGAGAACCCTGACTAATACAATGGGATTTATCCTAAATACCCCAAGCCTCTGACTTATTCCCACAGAGATGCAGGGAGTATCTGAATGAAGGGTGGGGACTAGGGAATTGGAGATAAGTTTCACCATATCTTCTGTTTCTTGAATCAGGTTGATTGCATCACCTAATAGTAATAAAATAATTTTAGCTTCATGGATTCAATCCTGGACAAAAACTGTACATCCTTAACACACATGGCTGAAGATCTCTGCATAGGAAAGTATGTGACTGATCAAGGATGCTTGTGATTGTTTTCGTAAGTGATTCACACTTAGAAATGCCACTTTTGTCCAACTAAGCCACATTGCCCAATATCAGCTGTATCAATAACAAAAGTTTCATATTGATCTCAATTGTCTATTTCCTAATTCATTTAAGTGTCAGATCCTGTTGTGTATTGAAGTGACATTAACGATTCTGACTCCCCCAAAAAACATTGTAAACGTGTTGAACACAAATAGAATGTAAACAAACTGAGAAAAACATGTTTGTAATAAGTAATAACCAGATATTTGTAAGAAGAAATGATATGAACTGGCATGATGCCAGCCAGAAATGGCACGTCTTATAAAAACCCAGTGCAGGTGTTATTTCAGTGAGCATCAGCTTGAAGCCACCTGACACTTGGTCACTCTGACTCAGGCTTCAAGACCTGTGCCATGCTGTAAAGAACCCCGATGCTGCTTTCTCTGCAGCACTGTGACCAAGACCTCCCATTAAACCTGTGGAACCTGGCTCCCCAACTTGCTCCTTGAAGATATCTGCCTGCAGTCTAGTGGGCGTTGGGGCCAAAAGATTTTAAAGACTCTGTATCTTCCACCTTTAAATTTGTTGTGTGCCCTGGACTGGTTATCATGCACTGGCTATACTGACAGTTTACTATTAAGCAAACAAATTGCATTGAGCTTTCAAACTAGAGTCAGGTCCGATCTGCTTTCAAGTGTGATATTTACTTTCAATTTTGATGACTTTGGTTTGTTACAACTACATTTACATGGCAGATCCTCCTCAAATTCCAGCAAGGTTTATTTTATTAGTTTATTTTGTGTGTTTCTGAGGGACTAAAGTCCTATCTGTATGAAAAAGAATGTATTGATCATCTGAGTAGGCTAATCTGACAAAAGAGTCTTATTTTTGTAGCAATTCATAATTTGCCAGATAAAAATACAGGGCAATAAGTTAAATTTGAATTTCAAATACACAACATTTTAAAAAGTATAAATGTGTCCCATTCATTGTTTATCTAAAATTCAAGTTTACTGTGTGTAGGTGTCTGTATTAGTCAGCCAAAGGGATGCTGATGCAAAATCCCAGAAATCGGTTGGCTTTTATAAAGGGTATTTATTTTAGGGTAGAAGCTCACAGTTACCAGGCCATAAATCATAAGTCATTTCCCTCACCAAAGTCTGTTGCCACATGTTGGGGCAAGATGGCTGCCTATGTCTGCAAGGGTTCAGACTTCTTGGGTTCCTTTCTTGGCTCAGCTGCTGTGCTCTTTCCACAAAGCCAGCTGTAGACTATCAGGTAAACAGCCCTGTCTCTCTCCCAGGGGCTTCTGCCTTGTCTAAGGAGCCATCTCTAATCCTCTGTGTTCTTCTCCTGTGTGTTCATTTCCTGGGCTCCAGCTCAAACTTCCAACTCTCTCCTCTGCTGTGTAGTTTTCTCTGTGAGTCCCCACCCACCAAGAGGACAGGGACTCAACGTCCTACTGATGTGGCCCAATCAAAGCCCTAATCATAATTTTATCTTGTAAACAGACCAGTTTACAAACATAATCCAATATCTACTTTTGGAATTCATAAACAATATCAAACTGTGACAATGTCCTTTATTATTTGCTAATTCTGGCAACCCTATCTGTGACAGTTTGAAGTTCTTTCATGAATTCGAAAAACAGAAGGATTATCTTTTGGAACTAATCCATTCCTGTGGGTGTGGGGCCTTTTGATTGAACCATGTTAGTGAGGTGTGAACCAGCTTGAGTCTCTGCCCTCTTACTGGGCCTGATACAAACGGAGACACAGGGAGATAGAGAAGAAAAGGAAGCTGCCATGTTGATTCTGCCACCTGATAAAGAGGATTGCTGGAAAACAGAATCCCCGAAGGCTGAGAGGGGTCCCAGAGACTGGAACCAGCAGAGTTCAGAGGCATGGAAAGAGACCTACAGAGAGGCTGGGCCCACAGAGCAGCTCAAGGCTCAGGAGATGAGTCCTGCCATGTGCCTGATAGCTCACAGCTGAACTCAGGAAGAAAGCAGAGCAGCCAAGAATGAAGGAGGATGCTGGAAAGAGAAAAGTTCTAGTCTGGTTGGTCACAGCTGAGCTCCAGGAGCTGGGCTCTGAGAGTCAGTGGGCCTGGAGGGGAAGACAGAGACTGGAAGAGATTGCCCACCATCTTGCTTCACCTCGTGGCAGCTGACTTTGGTGAGAAAGCATCTCTGATGATGCTTTGATTTAGACATTTCAGGGCCTCAGAACTGTAAGATTTTACCTTAAATAAAATCCCCATTATAAAAGCAAACCCATTTTTGGTACTTTGTATTGGCAGTGTTTTGGCAATCTAAGAGAAGGAGTATTAAAATTTTGTATATTTTGGAACAATTTAAATGACACAGAATTTTTTTTTTCTTTGTTTGGTTTAAAAGATAGATTGATATAATCCTGGTACCTTTTTCAAAAGAAGAACTGGATTGGCATTTCCAATCTCTTCTCCCAGGCCACAAGAGGAGAATGGTTTTTCCTTGTAGAACTCCCATGGAGCCTAAATTTTCATGGATTATCAGCTACTCATGGGTTCCTATTTTTCTCAGGAAAGTCAGATGGGAGTGGGGAGTGGAGCGGTAATAAGCTGTATTCTGGATGCCAACTCCCAAAAGAGTACTTTGGCATCTGGGTGAGGATGGCAAGGTCACTGTGAATTATATCTCAAGTCACATGCATTCTGCATTGCTATATTTTATTTTATTTTTTTAAAGATAATTAGATTACAAAAATTTTACACAAAAAATACAAGGATTCCCATATACCCAACTCCCCACATCTCCCACACCCTCCCACATAAACATGTTTCATTAGTGTTGCACATTCATTGCAACTGATAAATGCATCCTGGAGCTTTGCCATTCATCATGGACCATAGTTCACATTGAAGTCTACAACCTCACACAGTCCTGCATGTTATGTGATGAGATAAAATGGCCTATTTTGTCGTTGCAACGTCACTCAGGGTGATTCCCAAGTCCCAAAAAAGCCCCTGTATTACAATTGTTTTTCTCTCTCCCTGCCCCCAGAAGCTCCAGTGGCCCCTGGCTCCACACCAATGTTGTGATTTCTTCCATTGCTAAAATATCAATATGTCTATAGTAGAATACCAGTAAGTCCACTCTAGTCTATAGCTCTTCCCCCAATCCTGAGGATTCTGGGATGGTGACATCCACTCCACCTCCAATTGAAAGGGGGCTTATATCCCATGGGGAAGATGGATAGACTATCCTGCCTGCAGCTGTAGATTCTCTCCATTTCCTGGGATGGTCATTGTCCATCATCATCTCTCCACCAGTTGTCCTGGATGAGTCCAGTGAACTGTATAGTAGGTGTTGCAATCCCATTGAGGTTCCGGACCCACTTGGCACATGGACAGCTCAAATACTCGTGTCTCTGGACATACACCTACTAACTCCAGCACCAAGTATAGGTTTAAATAGAAGGGACAGATGAGCCATGTGCAGGGAAGACATAACTGAGTTCAACTCTGTCATTCTCAGGAGCACAAATTTCAAAGTAGGGCCCACTGGCAAGGCACCAAACTCTGGAGCTATCCACCCTGACCATAGGATCTGGGTATCTCCATAGCCTTCAGGAGCCCCACTATTTGGGGTAGGATACACTTTGGCAGTCTATGAGATCCTGCTGAGATGGGCATAAGCATTACCTCTGGGATGACCCCCCGACACACTTTGAAGTCTCTTAGCCATGTATACTCATTTGTCTTTACCTTTTCCCCCTTTTATTCACAGTCTTTTTCCATTTGTATTGCTAGTTGGTACTTGGTAGCAATCCCTTTGGTGCCAGGGAGGCTCATCCACGGGAGTCATGTCCCAAGCTGTGGGGAAGGTAATGCATTCATATGCTGAGTTTGGCTTAGAGAGAGGCTACATTTGAGCAACAAGGAGGCTCTCAGGAGGTAGTTCTTAGGCACCCCAAAACAATAGGCTAAGTTTCAATTTCAATTCAAAAGCAAAGACTCATAAGCCTATTTGTCAATATTTAGGGCCCATCAGTGGATCATTCTCCTGCCCCTGCACTTGGGGCACTGTTGCTGCTCCCTTAGATAATGTGGCAGAGCTCTTTAGGATGGGAATTCAGCATTCTCTCGGTTATTGTGTGAGGCTCTTCCCAGTGTGATAATGCCCCATGAACATTTAAACATTTTTACATACCTTATATGTATGCTCAGGTGAACTTCTTCCAAGGCATCCCCCATCACTGATACCCCACACCAACAATCCTCCCCCACCCTAATTGTAACCCTACTGTGATCCAAAACTTCTTCAAAAATGAAGCCATTACAATAGTCAAATACAATTAATAGGAAAATGAAACAATAATGATACATTAAAATATAAGAAATAAAATACATAAAAATTTTAAAAAACTAAAATTAAAATTAAATTAAAAGATTGGGATATTAGAAAAATTGAAAAATCGTAAAAAAAAAATTTTTTTGGACACTTTACCTTTCATCACCACAATATCTGGTATCCTGTCTATACCATGGCACCTTCCCCCCGACATTCCCCAGTGTCTCCCTATTTTTTATTTTGTTTTCAAAGAAGTTTTACATCACAGCAAAGTCATACACAGAATACAGGAGACTCTCATATACCCAACATCCTCCTCTTCTCCTCCCCCCATATTAATACCTTTTTATATGTGGATGGTGCCTTTGTTTTAACTGATATACAAATAGTGAAGCAAAGCTACTAAACATGGTCAATAGTTTACATTATGATTTACATTTTAGACTGCACACTTTTACAAATTTCAATGATATTTACCATGTCCTGTGTCCATCAGTGTAAGATCATGTAGGATACTTCCACTGTCCACTAAATACTCCCTGTTTGATCTATTCTATTCTTCCTTCCCCCTCCCCTCAGGGCCCCTGGTGACCCCCCTGGCTTCATTCCTTGGATGAGAAGATTCATAGTGTCATGCAACAAGACTGAGGTCTTGACACACTGATTTGTCCTCCCTTACTAGGAACCGCCCATGCTCTCGAGAGATCCTGCCTGTCTATTTCTGAACAAATCAGTCCTCCAGAGGATGGGAGTCCTACTCCTTCCCACTCATTATGTGGGTCTCCACCCACTGATACAATACATTATGATAGAATGATCACGCAGGCACTCCCTAGAAGCTTGCTCCAGGTGTGCCCTGTTCCAAATGCCTGCCCATCCAACACCCTAAACCAGTAACCCTTCCTTGTCCTATTACCATAAGAGCATTCTCAAATTTGTACTTTTCAACCACATACCTGCAAATCCCCAGTGTTCACCTGGTACCTCCCCCAACCCTCCCCCCAGTACCCTGGACCTTCCAACCCACCCTCCCCAATCTACCCACCTGTCAACTCTGTACCACCCATTCCAATAATATCACTACCCTCCTGTCATGTCCCTTCAATATGCAACTACACACTTTCACCTTACCATAGATTACATCTGTATGGGTGTTGGCTCACAACCTTCTTCTCTCTTTCTATTTCTTGCAGACCTCTCTTCCAGACAATAGCTCTCTGAGTCTGCTCAATTTGCTTAATTCATATCAGTGAGGTCATGTACAGTTCATCTTTCAATGCTGGCTCTTGTATTGCTTTATAAAGGCGAGTTGTTTTAGCCCAACGTCCTTACAAGCAGAGGGAAAAGCATGAATGCAGGGATATTCTCTGAGAATAAAGAGAGAGCAAGGAAAGCCAAAATGAGAATGCTTCTCAATTTGTCTTCTGCTGTGATGATGAAGACCCTCCTGGGTCTTCTGAGGAGCCTCATGTAATATGACTCAATACTGTCTTCCTAGTAGGTAAAAACAAGAAGCAGTAGGACCTCTCATTGATCAAGAGTACCTCTATGGATGTTGAACTTCCCTGCAATATGTGAGAGCAGGAATATAAATATATGAGTGCAGAGCAGATTCTAGCAGGCATCCAAAATGGAGCCAACAGAGAAGTCAGGATCAAGGGGAGTTATGAGTCATTCCAGGCCAAGTCAAAGTATTGTCCTATGTACCTTTGGGAAGCAATGGAAGCTGCATGGAACAGACCACTGAAACAATAGTTGGAAAAAGAGCTGGAGCTGAGAGGATTTTGACAGGGTATGTAAGAGGTCCCCACATGTTGCAGTGGTATTAAAGTACCTGTAATGATTTCAAAATCTGAGTTATACAGTTTGCCTTCCTTATTTCTTTTTTTTTTAATTTATTGAAGTATATCACTCATACATGAACATACATAAATAACAAGTGCATAGCAATAGTTGTGAACTTACAAAACAAACATACATAGCATTATACACAGCTCTCATAGATCAACCTACCACCAATACCCTGCATTGCTGATAAACATATTTAATTAATGATTAAAGAGCATCCTCAAAATATTACTACTAACCAAATTATTTCCCCCCAACCCACCCTATTATTATTATTATATCATTTATACATGAACATATATAAACAGTAAGTGTATAGTGAAAGTTGTGAATTTATAAAGCAAACATTCACAACATCACACAGGGGTCCCACACATCAACCCTCCACCAACACCCTGCACTGTCGTGAGATATTTGGTACAAATTATGAAAGAATGTCATCAAAATCTTGCTACTAATTATAGTCCTCACCTTAAATTTGGTGTATTTTTCCCCCAACCAACCCTATTATTTTTTAAATATATTTTTATGACAGAAGTTGTAAACTTACAAAACAATCATGCACATGTGCAGAATTCCCAAACAACACCCCTCTATCAACACAACACACTGTGGTGGAACATTTGTTACAGATTATGAGATAATATCATTCCATTATTACCAGGTCCACAGCATACATTTGGCACACATTTTCCATACTTCTCCATCATCATCACAGTTCATCTTTGGCATAGATGCAAGAATATTACATTATTGCTGTTAACCACACTCCATAGGTCACTCCAGTTGTATTTTTCCCATGCTTCTCCACATTCCCACCACCCTGCAATGGTCATATACATCTGCTCTGAATCACAAAGGACACTCTTGCATCTGTACCTTCAACCACTATTCTCATCCAGCTCTGGGTTTACATGCTATTCAGTCCCTAGATAATTCTCTTGCTTTCTGTCAATTAGCATTCACATCGCTAGACTACCATTTCCAGCCACATCCCCATTTATAAACCAGCTACTATTCACTATAATGTGTTGCCATCAACTCCATATATTTCCACACTTTTATAGTAAAGCTAGTTAAAACTTCTACATACATTAAACATCAGTAGTCCATTTCAGTCCTCCTGTCTCCTTTAAGACTCCACCACCTACCACCAGGTCTTGAAAATATTTTCCTACATTTTCTTCTAGAAGCTTTATGGTTCTTGCTTTTATATTTAGGTTTTTTAATCATTTTGAGGTAATTTTTATGAGGTGTGAAATAGGGGTTCTCTCCTTCTTTTCTTTGGATATATGGTTTTCTCAGCACCTTTCATTGAATGGACTGTTCTGCCCGAGTTGGGTGAGTTTGACAGGCTAGTCAAAAATCACTTGACAATAGATGTAAGGGTCTGTTTTTCAATCATCAATTTGGTTCCATTGGTCTATGTGTCTGTCTTTATGCCAGTACCATGCTGTTTTTTGTAGTAGGAGCCAAGGATGTAATTCGTGCTGTAAGCTAGGTAATATGACTTAAAGTCTGGAAATGAGAGTCCTGCATCTTCGCTATTCCTTTTTAAGATATTTCTGGCTATTCAGGACCCCTTACCCTTCCAAATAAATTTGATAATCACATTTTCCATTTATTTAATAAGTGCTGGTGGAATTTTTATAGGGATTGCAATGAATCTGTACATCAATTTGAGTAGAATTGACATCTTAATGATACTTAGTCTTCCAGTCCATGAGCATGGAATATTCTTCCAATTATTTAGGTCTTTTTTCATTTCTTTTAACAATAATGAGTTGTAGTTTTCTGAATACAAGTGCTTTATATCTTTGGTTAAGTTTATTCCTGAGTATTTGGTTTTATCTGTCACATTTTATTTTCACCACTCTTTTGACACTTTTAGTTACTTTTATTGACATAATCTTCATTTCTAGATGCTCTTCCAAGCCTCTCTCTCCCGTCATTTCTTTTCAGGCAGTAGCACACCTTTTAGTATTTCCTGCAAATTAGGTCTCTTGGTTATAAACTCTCTCCGTTTCTGTTTATCTGTGACTATTCTAAACTCACCATCATTTTCGAAAGACAATCTTGCTGGGTGTAAGATTCTTGGCTGGAAGTTTTTCTACTGCAGTATCTTAAATATATCATACCACTATCTTCTTGCCTCCATGGTTTCTGGTGAGAAATCAGCACTTACTCTTATTGGATATCTCTTATAAGCTATGCATTGCTTTTCTTTTGCTGCTTTCAGAATTCTCTCTTTGTCTTTGTTATTTGACATTCAGATTAGTAATGTGTCTTGGAGTTGTTCTATTCGGATTTTTTTGGATGGGAGTAGGTCATGCTTCTTGGACATGGATATCTATGTCCTTCAATAGGGTTGGGAAACTTTCTACCAGTATTTCTTCAGGTATACCTTCTGTCCATTTTTCTTTCTCTTCTCCTTCTGGGACACCCATGACTCCTCTGTTTGCTTGTCTCTTGCTTTCCTTTAGTTCCCTGAGAACTTGTTGAAGTTTTTACAATCTTTTCATCTGTTCTTTTGTATGTTCACTTTCAGAGGCCATTTCTTCAAGCCCACAAATCCTTTCTTCTGCCTTCTCAAATCTACTATTATATTATTCCAGTGTGTTTTTAATTTCATTTATTGTACCTTTCATTCCCATAAGATCTGCTATTTCTAATGTATGTTTTAAAATTTTTCTTTGTGCTCATCCAATGTCTTTTTAATATCCTTAATTTTTTGCCGTCTCATTGAATTTATTAAGAATATTTGTTTGAACATCTATGATGAGTTGTCTCAACTCCTTTATCTCTTCTGAAGGCTTATCTTTTTCCTTTAACTGGGCCATATCTTCCTGTTTCTTGGTGTGGATTGTAATTTTTTGCTGGTGTCTTGGCATCTGGCTTACTAGAGTAGTTATTCTGGGTGCAGTTTTTCTCTTTCATTTAGGCCTTCCTACCCTTTCTCCCTTGCTAGTTGTGTAGTAGTAGCCAAGGATGTAGTTTGTGCTGTAAGCTGTGGAGGCTCAAGCTGTCCTCATTGTCTTAAGGACAAATGAAACTTCTCCCAACTTTCTCCTTGTCAAGGTTAGGGACAGAGCCACAGCTGTGTGGAATAATCCAACTCATGCAGGCCTAGATTGTAGTTGCCCAGAGAGACTGATGCAGCTTCATGCCCCTTTCTCTCCTGCCTGGGGTGGGGATAGAGCTGCAGGTGTGGGCAACAATATATGTAGAGCAGGTCCAAGATGACTGCAATTGCTCCAGTAGACTTCCGATTATTCAGTCTGTACCAGCTAAATATGCCTGCAGTTACCTGAATAGGCTGGTACAGGGCCTGCCAGCTTCCTCCCTGCTAGAGGTGGGGCCGAAGCCTAGGCTAGGACTGCAGGCCAATCTGGGTAAAAGAAACCGGTCTTTACTGTCACTGTGATTTTCAGTCAGCCCAGCTTCTCCTCATGCTGGGGATGGAGTAAAAATGATGGTTACCGGCCTCCTTCTATCTTGAACAGGCGCAAACTTAAGCTGTTCTTTGGGGTATACTTTAGCCAGCTGAATTTATTAATCAGTAGCTGAAATCGGTGGCCCACTGTCTCTTCCTCCCCTGTTTTTGGGAAATGGAGCTTCCAGTTCCTGCCACAGAATAGCTCCTGGGGTGGCTTGCGCTGCCAGAGTAGGATGATCACTGGCCTCCACGAAGTGGCTTATAATTTCCTGGAGAGGCTGGAACAGCTCCCCCCAGCTTCTTCCTTGCCCGAGGTGGGCCTGGGGCTTATGCTAGAGCGGCAATCTAATCTAGGTGGAAAGAAGCTGGTCCCTACCAGCACTGTGATTTTCAGTCAGCCCCGCTTCCTCTCGCATCAGGCACAGAGTTAAGATGGCGGCTACCAGCCTCTTTCTGACTTGGACAGGTTCAAACTTTAGCTCTTTTTAGGATTATACTTCAGTCTGCTGAATTTACTAATCAGTAGCTGAAGTTGGTGCCCAAGCGTCTCTTCCTCCCCGATTTTTGGGAAGTGGAGCTTCCAATTCCAGCCGTGGACCAGCTCCTGAGGCTGCTTGTGCCTCCAGTGAAGGATCGGCACTGGCCTCCATGGCATGGAGTTCTCTACTAAAGAATCTTCTCTGCAGATGGGCAGTCTCCACCTTCCATTCTTTCAAGGATGTTGCAGGATGTACTTTTGGTCTCCTGGAGCCCCCAAACAAGTGTTCTAGATAGCTCTGGGTGATCACCAACTGCCCCGTAGCAGGAGCTGATTTTAGGAGCTCTTTACTGTACCACCATCTTGCTGGTTGTCCCTTACTTCTTTTAAATCAATTTGTTCATGTGATCTCCGTAAGTACCTTGCATTAGTTTCCTAGGCCTGCCATAACAAGGTAACATCAGCTTGGTGGCTTTAAGCAACAGAAGTTTATCTCACAGTTCTGGAGGTAAGAAGTCTGAAATCAAGGAGTCAGAATTATTTCCTTCTGGAGGATTTCAGGGAGAATCTGTTCAGTGCTTTGATTCTAGTATCTGGATGTTTCCAGCAAACATTGACATTCCTTTGTTTATAGACACATCATCCCAATCTCTACTTCATCATCACATGGTATTCTTGTGTGTCTCTATCTTCACATGCCTTTCTTATAAGAACACAAATCATTGGGTTTAGGGCCTACCCTAATCCAGCATGGCTCTTAACTTCCTTAATTGTATTTCCAAAGACTCTGTTTCCAAATAAGGCATATTGTGACATTCCAGGTGGACATGAATTTCTTTTTTGGGAGGGAGTTATCCAATCTAATCTACACCTAAA
>JAQZBX010074923.1:0-14679 GCA_029593785.1 Cabassous unicinctus
AAAAAACACACACACACACAAAAAAGAAAAAAAAACTGTGCAAAACCTAGAAGGAAAAAATTTTAATAATCTTGAAAGACACATAAGCGAACCTAAACAAAATGCAAAGACATATCTTGTCCCTGCAAAGATTCATCATAAAACTATCAGATCTCCCCACATTAATTTACAATTTTAATTACACCTAAAGAAACAGAGTTGTTTTTTTTTTCCTGAAACTAGACAAGCTGGTAATAAAATTCATAAAGAAAATTAAACAAGGAAAAACAGCCATAAAGACCCTGAAAAAGAGAAGAGCAATAAGGGAGGACTAGCCCCTACAATATATTAAAGCATATTATAAAGTCTCTTTAATTAAAGCAGAAGGATATCTGTATATGAATAGTCAATGGGGAACAGAATAGAAAGCACAGAAATAGATCAAAGTGAATAAAATTTAATAAATGATCAAAGTAGCATTTCAAATCAATAGGGAAAATTATGGCATTTATAACAAATGATCCTGAGACAACTAGAGAGCCATTTAGAAGCAACAAATTTTGACATATAGCTCACAATATAAACCATGTTAAATTCCAAATGGATCAGAAAACTAAATATATAATATAAAAACATACAAGTATTAGGAAAAAACACAGGTGAATCCTTTATAACCTGACACTGCAAAAATACCTCCTAAATATAAAGTCCAGAAATAATAAAGTAAAACTTGACACATTCAACTAAATCAAAATGCAAATTTTCAGAAAGGAAAAAATAAAATAGTCTCTATTTGCAGATGGCATGATTGTCTACTTAAAACATCCCAAGGAATTTACAAAAGGCAAAAAATAAAAACCACAACCCTCCTATAGAGTGAGTTCAGCAATGTCACAGGATACAAGATCAGCATGCAGGAAACAAATGCATTTCTGTATACCAACAATGAAGAGGTAGAACCCAAATTAAAAACACAAAAACATTTACAATTGCTCCAAGGGAAATGAAACAGGTATAAATCTAACAAAACAAGGACAAGATCTCTATCCTGAAAATTACAAAATGCTGATAAAAGAAATTTAAAAGGACTTAAATGGAAAGACATATCATATTTAAGGATTGGAAGACTCAACATAGCAAAGATATCAATTTTTAATGCAATTCCTATGGAAATCTCAGCAAGATTTCTTGTAGACATAGACAAGCATTTTATATGGAAAAGCATAGGACACAGAATAGCCAAAATAATTTTGAAAAAAGAATAAGGAGGGAGGAATCATTCTACCCAATATTAAGGCTTACTATATATAATTCTTTATATTGCTATTGTAATAAACAAAATTGTGGCCTTGGCAGAGTGACAGAGGCATAGATCAATGGAATAGAATAAAGAGCCCACAAACAGGCCCACACAAATATGCCCAAGTGATTGTTCTTTACAAAGGTGCAAAAGCAATTCAATAGCCAGAGAATAGTCTTTCAACTAGTAGTACTGAAGCAAATGGACATCTCTAAGCAAAAAATGAACCTTGACCAAAAGCTCACACTTTATGGGAAAATGGAATTCAAAATGGACCATGGATGAAAATATAAGATATAAAATTATAAAACTTTTAGAACAAACAGGAGAAAATCTTCCAGGTCTAAGGCAAGGCAAGGAGTTCTTAGACTTGATATCAAAAGCATAATTCATAAAAGGAAAAATTGATAAGTTGGGCCTCAGTAAAATTAAACACTTTCACTCTGAGAAAAACTTTGTTAAGAAGATGACAAAAACAAGATACACACCAGGAGAAAATATTTGCAACTACATTTCTACAAAAGAACTTTCAACACTCAACATTAAAAAAAAATTAGAAAATAGGCAAAAGAAATGAAAAAGAATTTCACTCAAGAGAACATACATATGGCAAACAAGCAAGCACATGAAAAGATGTATAATATCTTTAGTTATAAGGATGCAAACTAAACCACAATGATATATCACTACATACCTATCAGAATAGCTAAAATAAAAAACAGTGGTAACACCAAATATTGGTGAGGATGTGAAAAACTGGATCACTTATATATTGCTCATGGTAAAATGGTATAGCACTCTGGAAAAGAGTATGGCAATTTCTTACAAAATTAAACATGGACTTACCATACACCCCAGCAATTTCACTCCTGAGCATCTACTCCACAGAAATGAATAGTTCAAACAATGACCTATATAGAAATGTTTAAAGCAGCATTATCAGTAACAGCCCAACACTGGAAACAACTCAGATGTCCTTCAATGGGTGAATAAACTGTGGTACATCTATATGAATACATACACATACAGTTGCTTGTATTTGCAAAAAGAAACCATGGAAAAATGAACCAAAAACTAATAAAAATGGTTACTCATAGTGGAGAGGGTAAAAAATGTTGAAGCTGTTTACTTCCAAATGTGCAACCATGTGAACGTTTTACACAATATAAATAAATAAACAACAAATAAAACAAAGAAATAAAGGAATTCCTGAAAAGGAAAACAAACAAAGCTAACTGCCTATCCAGTTGGTGATATAATCCACAGAAAAGAAAAAATTATTCCAACTGATCTTAGAACACAGTAACATAGTATTTTGAAAATCCTCAGTGGAAGACACTCTAAAAAAAAAAAAAAAAATAGAAAACCAGCATTTTCAGCAAAAGAAAAAGAAGTATGAAACCAAAATTACAATCCCACAAATCAAATGAAATGAAAATAGCAGTATGAACTCACATTTTTTCTCCAAAAAAATAATTTCCTAGCTATGTCCCCTAAGAGTCTAGAAGAAATGACAATCCAACAGCAATAAGAATTCCTAGTTAACAACTGTGAACTTTAAACATCATTACCCACTGGGGCACAATAAATAATAGGTATCTTGTTGTGCCAAGAAGCAAGAAAAAAACAAGATTAATGGGGTCATGTCAAAAGAACATAGGAGTCAGCCTGAAGGGGCTCCCACTGGCCAGAGATGAAAACAATCTGGCATCAAAAAGAAAGACCAGTGAAATTATCTAAATTACAATATATAAAAAGTGTGAAGTTCATAGTGCTTTCTTTACTTTCTAAAAATAAAGAAAATTAGACACCAACTCATTACTCTGAAAAGTGATCATTAAAAAGAAAGAATTAAGAATTTATCCTGCTTTTCCAGTAGAACTGTATTTCAGAATAACTGAAAAACTTTAATAGATGAGAGAAATTCTATTCAGAAAAAAATTCCAACTAATAAATGCAAAAGGGATAACAAAATTAGACAAACCCAATTTTGATGGCTCTAATCAAATAGCTTATTCTAGCAGTGGTTATTTTTGGATATTAAAGCCATCAGGTAAAGTTTTTATGTGAAAATTTACAATACAGGAATCAGACTGTCACCATTAGACTTATTATTTACCTACTAATATGATACAATACAAAGCACTTGGTGCCACCTATGTAACAGTCTTAAGAAAAAAAACACTGATCCAGAATCTAAACATGTCTTTCCAACTCCCAATTTATACAAAGCAAGACAAATAGAGGAATTAGTTAAATGCCACTATAAAGAAGCAAATAGACATATCCAAAATGTGGGACCCTCTTAGGACAAATGACCTGATTTTTTCAACAAATCAGTGGAATAAAAGAAAAGGAGTAAGAGATAGGAAGACTGATGAAATGAATTTTAAAGGGACATAACTACAATGAATGTTTGGATCCAATTCAAACAAACCAAATATAAAAAGAAATTTCTTAAAGAGTGAAAATTGAATAGGACTGAGTATTAGATGATATGAAGGAATTACTGATAATTTTGTTAGGTAAAATAATGGTACTGTGATTAGAAAAGAACATACCTGAGGCAGAGATTCATCATGAATCTAGGATGGTCCCCAAAGATCCTCAACTCCTAGTATTTATGGCCATGTGTAATCCCATCTCCTTGAGTGTGACCTGGCCTACAGACTTCTTTGTAACCAAAAGAATGACAGGATGCCACTTCTCTGATGAGACTACATAAGACTGTGATTTCCACCTTGCTAACAGACTCTCCATGCTGGAGAGGCTCATATGGCAAGGCACTCAGGCCAACAGCATGAAAGAAACTGAATCCTGTCAACAACCACATGAGCCTGGTAGCAGATCTTTTCACACTTCAGCTTTCAGATGAGATCCTTGCCCTGTCCAACACCTTGACTGCAGCCCTGTGAGAGACCTGAAAGGGGAGATGTGGCAAAGCTGGTTCCTAAATTCCTAACCCTCAGAAACTAAGAGACTAAAAAAAAATGTGTATTGTTTTAAGCCATTAAGTTTGTGCTAATTTGTTACGAAACAACAGAGAACTAACACAGTATTCTCTTCTTGATGCACACTGCAAGCATTTAGGAATTTGAAATGATAACATATTTGCTTTAAAATGCATGAGAAGAAGTGGGGGATGGATGTGGCTCAAATGGTTAGGCATCCATCTCCCATATGGAGGGACCTGGGTTCGATCCCTAGGACCTCCCGGTAAAAAAAATAAAATAAAATGCATGAGAAGAAAGAAAAAGAGGTGAGTGCAAATAGATAAAAAGAAAAGGTAAAATGTTGACAGTTGTTGCATCTGGGAACATTAAGAACATTAGTATTCATTTTCATCTATTGCTGGGTATGTTTGGAAAATGTTCATTAAAAGGTTTTTTGAATGAATGGGTGAAGTAGTGGTAACAACAAATACATACAACTCTTGGGTGTTTAGCTGTGTAGAGAAGCATCTAAATGGGATGTGAGGTTAAGGGAGAGTTTTTTTAAAGACCAGTGAAAGTCAGTCTGATAGGCATCGATTAAGGCAGGGGGGAAGGGTGGTACAGGAACCTAGGGGTTGATAATGTAAGAGAGAAGAGATAACTAAAGGAACAAAATAGGAAAAGGATCCAAAGTATAAGCAGAGGAACTAAATGATCTAAAATGATCTCTTCCATTTTAACAGATAAAAGGGTGGAGAAAACGAAATTTAAGTAAATTTCATAATGCTTAAGTGAACATGGACATATAATAGTGGTATCACTTTCACCGACAAATAATTTATATTAAGAGTAAATGAAACCTAAAATTGTTTCATGCTGTTAATATACTCTAATCATGAAAAGAACAAAATTGGATTTATAAAGCTATGGATTCTAAACTCTCAGCTCCAATGCTTACTTCATAAATGAAACTGATTAAGCCATTATACTCTTACGCAGGATTCTTAACAAGGTGTCCATGAGCTAGAAGTGAAATTCAAAAACATTATTCTTGTAGGGACATGTTGGTGCAGGTGTGATATATTTATTAAATAATATACAGTATAGTATAGACTTATAAGGAGTCCTTGGTTTTCACCTGACTGGTAAAGGGGTCCACAGAACAAAAAAGTTTAAGAACCCCTGCTCTTATGGGTCTCAATTTCTACATTTGTAAATTAATAACCACACCTTGAAGAACTGTTGTGGAGAATTAGATTAAATGATGTACTAGGTATCAATAGTCCAATGCAGAGCCTAGCAACACAGTAGGCCACTGAAGTTGAATCTGCTTACCACAACCCAGAGTAAAACCCAAGTCTGCCTATTATTACCAAGCATTTGAAAATGTGTGAGCCTGGAACAAACGTCTCCAAGGACTCAAAAAAGCGCTTTGGGAACGCATACTTACATACTCCACACAAATGAAATGCAGCAACTGGGAAAAGAGAATGGCAACAAAATAAACAAACATTCCCATGTAGAAGAATGATAATATAGAAAACCAAAAATCAAACTAACTTACATGGTTTGTTATTTTCAAAATTTAAAAGAAAAAAAACCAGAAACATCAGCTGAGACATTCATACGAAAATAGTCCTCATTTGCTATTGAGATACTTCTGAGTATCTCAGAAGGCTTGAATCATCAATCTTTTCAGAAATTAAACAACTAGCCCTACAGAATGTATTTTGAATCAAAGACTTTTACTCCTTGCTACCCAAAGTAAGATGATTAATTTTGGACATGATCTGAGAAAGGTTTCCTGCTGCTTAATATACACATCGTCAAACTTCAGACAAAATAATAGTATATAAACAGAAGAATTAGAAAGATTTAAGAGACCAAATTGTTTCCAAGCAACCTCAAAAGCTTCATTTATATGTAAATAATTTTACTGAAACAATCACTATCATTTTCTTATTAAATCAAGTTCTCAAAATATCTTTTCTATGCAATAATTTGAGTTACTATATGTTACAATTTGAGTTAGTATATGAAATTGAGTTACTGTATATGGGGAGAGGGTATATTTCTTTAAAATCACAAACATTCAATCACTTCTACCCTGAGATTTGTTCCACTGAATATTCATTGTCATTGATTCTGGGTATCCCTTGCTCATCAAGAAGAAAGACAATATTTAATTCATTTCTCTAGTCCCAATATCTAAATTGTGGCACTCCATGTATGTGCTTATAACTCAATAATTTTTCAGTGAATGAATAAGCAAACAAATAAACATTCAATTCTACTGCTTTTAAAATACAGCCCAATAAAAAATAAAGGGAATTTCAAAATAAGATATCATGGTTTCAGTTATAGCTGAAAAAAAGGAAAGAAAATCAATTACTAAGAAATAAAAACAACTAGATAAAAGAGACAAACACACCAACACTTGACTTAAGAAAACTGAAAAAGGTAAATCAAGAAAAACGTGTTAAAAACACAATATAAGTCCACCAACATATGCAAAGAAACTTGTATGTAAACAATTACTTTCATACTGTGTCAAAATACCTCAGGCGTCTAAATCCCCTCCTTTTGTATGAGAAAAGTAAAAAGTTAAGGAAACAATGCTCCAAAATTACCAACCAACTGATGGCAGAACTGGGATTAAAGTCAGTCCTCTTCTTGTTCAGTGTTCTTTCGACACCAAACTGTTCTCAATACTTTCCTGTTTTCCTTTGCAAGGAATCTAACTTTTCTTCTCAACTAAATGAAGTAATTTATATTGTACTAATGGGGATAGGTCAAAACAATATTAATTCATCTAAATCTACTTTTTTTGTAAGAATTCTATCAGCATCCCTAAAACAGGTTATGGAATAGCATTTTTCTAACTTTCTTCCTCAAGGATATTCCAGAAGACTAAAAGACATTTAAAAAATATATTTAATTATTCTTAAAACCATTAAAAAGCCCAAAATATCATAGTTAAATATTACCACAATGGTTATCACCTCCATAAAAAGATTTTTTAACTTGTTTTGTGCTAGTTTGGCAATAAACTTCTATCATCTCTATATCTACAGGAACTGATTAATATGCTTGTAGATGTATGATCTTTTAAAAATTCATTTCTACATGTCTGTTCATGTAAAGTTTACAAATAACTTCACAATTAAAACATATTCAATTAATAACTGGGTAAAGCTCAGCATCTGGTCTCAATGTTTCCCCACAAAATAATAATATGGTCTCTTAAACCTGGAATACTTATCTGACTTTTTAAATTCTATGGAATGTGAGCAGTTTAGTGATACAAATCAAGTTTATGACAGGTGATAACCAACTTTCCTCATTCAATTCACACTTAAATGTTGAGAGCTCTAAGTCTATATCCTTTGTCAAATTCAGGATATTCATCAGCTGAATAGAAGATAGTTCAAGCTTTCGTACCATTTCAATTTTCAAAGCATGGCCATCTTTATAGTTCAGCCAAGACAGGCTGAAAGTGAAGCCTTTTAGACCAAACAGTTCAAGTTGTGAATGCAAAGGAAAAGTTCTTAAAGGAAATTAAAAGTGCTACTCCAGTGAAAACGCCAATGATAAGAAAGTGAAACAGCCTTATTGCTGATAGGAAGAAAGTTTTAGCCGTCTGGATAGAAGATCATGCTAGCAACAACATTCCCATAAACCAAAGCCTAATCCAGAGCAAGGCCCTAACTCTGTTCAATTCTACGAAGGTTGAGAGAGGTAAGGAAGCTACAGAAGAAAAGTTTGAAGCTAACAGAGATTGTTCATGATGTTTAAGGAAAGAAGCTGTCTCCATAACATAAAAATGAAAGGGGAAAATAAAACTGACATTAAAAAAAAAAAAAAGAAGCAGCAAGTGTTGAAGTACAAGCTGCAGCAAGTTATCCAGAAAATCTAGCTAAGATCACTGCTGAAAGTGACTACATTAAACAACAAATTTTCAATGTAGATGAAACAGCTTTATACAGCACTGGAAGATGTCATCTAGGACTTTCACTACTAGAGAGAAGCCAATGCCTGGCTTCAAAGGACAGGCTGACTATCTTGTAAGGGGCTAATGCACCTGAAGAACTGAAGTCGAAGCAAATGAGTATTTTACCTAGGCCCTTAAGACATCCTAGGATCCTTAAGAATTATGCTAAATATTCTCTGCCTGTGCTCTATGAATGGAACAGCAAAGCCTGATGACAGCACATCTGTTTACAACATGGTTTACTGAATGTTTTAAGCCCATTGTTGAGATCTACTACTCAGAAAAGATTCCTTTCAAAATATTACTGCTCATTAACAATGCACCTGGTCACCCAAGAGCCCTGATGGAGATGTACAAGGAGATGAATGCTGTTTTCCTGCCTGCTAACACAACACTCATTCCGCAGTCTGTGGATCAAGAAGTCATTTTGACTTTCATGTCTTAATACTTAAATACATTTTGTGAGGCTATTATAGCTGCCATAGATAGTGATTTCTCTGAATAATGGATATGGGCAAATTCAACTGAAACCTTCTAGAAAGGGTTCACCATTCTAGGTGTCTTTAAGAACAATTGTGATTCATGGGAGGAGGTGAAACTATCACTATTAACAGGAGTCTGGAAGAAGTTGATTCCTACCCTCATGGATAACTTTGAGGGGTTCAAGACTTCTGTGGAGCAACTGTAGATGTGGTGGAAATAGCAAGAAAACTAAAATTATAAGTGCAGCTTAAAGATGTAACCGAATTGCTGCAATCTCATGATAAAACTTGAACGGATAAGGAACTGCTTCTCATGGATGAGCAAAGAAAGTGGTTTCTCAAGATGGAATCTACTCCTGGTAAAGATGCTGTGAACACTGATGAAATAACAACAAAGGATTTAGAATATTACCTAAACATACTAGATCAAACAGCACCAGGGTTTGAGAAGATTGGCTCCAATTTCGAAAAAAGTTCCACTGTGGATAAAATGCTATCAAACAGCATCACATACTACAGAGAAATTTCTTATGAAAAGAAGAGTCAATCGATACAGCAAACTTCATTGTTGTCCTACAGCCACCCCACCCTTTAGCAACCACCATCTTGATCAGTCAGCAGCCATCAACACTGAGGCAAGACCTCCACCAGCAAAAAGATTACAACTTGCTAAAGGCTCAGATGATGGTTAGCATTTTTTTAAACAATAAAGTAATGAAGGTTTGTACAATGTTGTTTTTTTAAGACATAATGCTATCATACACTTAATAGACTACAGTATATAGTGTAAACATAACTTTTATACGCACTGGGAAACCAAAAAATTCATGATTCGTTTTATTGCAATATTTGCTTTATCGTAGTGGTCGGGACTTAAACCTCCAATATCTCTAAAGTATGCCTGTATGTAACTATAGAAAAATAGTATTTTTTGAGAACTTGGTCATAGCCTACAATTTGGGGCCTCAGTCCAAAAGAAAAGATTTTATGGCCTGGGCACTGGGATTTTTAGAAACTCCCCAAGTACTTAAAATGTACAAACAAAATTGTGATCTACAGATGTCAGCTAATGGTATTCAAGCCTTTTTGTTCACATACTCTTTTAAAAGCCTATGAACAGGAGCAAATGTGGCTCAAGCAGTTGGGCACCCAGCTCCCATATGGGTGGTCCTGGATTCGGTTCCCAGTGCCTCCTAAAGAAGACAAGCGGACAACAAGCAGACACAATAAGCGGACTCAGCAAGTGGGCCATCTGGGGGGCAGTTGGGGGAAAAGAAGCCTGTGAACAAATGTATGCCAAAAAACTAGACAACATAAACGAGATGGACAAATTCCTAGAAACACACAAACTACCTACAATGAATGACACTAGAACAGAGGTTCTTAACCTTTTTTGTTCCACAGACCCCTTTGCCAGTCAGGTGAAATGAATACTACTGTAATTTATTTATTGCATACATTCGTAAGTGAAGGAAATGCTAGATTTCAGTTAGAGGTCAGAGAAAATAAAGATAATAATTTGATTTTTTTTTTCACTTCAAGCTCACAAACCCCCTGAAATCTTTCCACAGACCCCTTGGGGGTCCAGACTCCTAGTTAAGAACCCCTGCCCTAGAAGAAACAGAGGACCTCAACAAACCAATCACAAGAGACTGAAACAGTCATCAAAAACCTCCCAAAGATGAAAAGCCCAGGACACAGATGGCTTCACAGGTGAATTCTACCAATCATTCAAAAACAATCCAATACCAATCTTGCTCAAGCTCTTCCAAAAAACTGAACAGGAAAAAATGCTACCAAACTCATTCTATGAAGCCAAAATCACCCTAATACCAACACCAGATAAAGATACTACAAAAAAGAAAATTACAGACCAATATCTCTAATGGATATAGATGCAAAACTCAACAAAATACTTGCAACCCAAATCCAAAAGCACATTAAAAGAATTATACACCACAATCAAGTGAGTTTTTTCCCAGGAATGCAAGGGTTTTTCAATACAAGAAAATCAATTAGTGTAATAAACAACATTAATAAATTAAAGAAGAAAAATCACATGATCCTCTCCATTTACACAGAGAAGGCATCTGACAAAATAAAGCATCCTTTCTTTTACAAAAACACTCCAAATATAGGAATGGAAGGAAACCTCCTCAATATGGTAAAGTGCATATATGAAAAACTTACAGCGAGCATTGTACTCAACGGTGAAAGAGTGAAAGTGTTCCTGCTGAGCTCAGGAATAAGACAAGGATGCCCACTGTCACCACCGTTATTCAATATTGTGCTATTCCTAGAGCAATTAGGCTAGATAAAGAAATAAAAGGCATGCAAATAGGAAAGGAAGAAGTAAAACCTTCACTATTTGCTGATGATATGATCCTATATCTGGAAAATCCTGAAAAATCCACAGCAAAGCTACTAGAACTAATAGACAAGTTCAGCAAAGTGCCAGGATACAAGATTAATATGCAAAAATTAGTAGCATTTCTGTACACTACTGAGAAGCAACTGGAGGAGGAAATCAGAAAGAAAAAAAAAATCCATTTATAAAAGCAACTAAAAGAATGAAATATTTAGGAATAAACTTAACCAAGGACATAAAGAACCTGTATTCAGAAAATTACAAGGGGGTGGATATGGCTCAAATGGTTGGGCATCTGTCTCCCATCTGGAGGGACCTGGGTTCGATCCCCGGGACCTCCCGGTAAAAATAAAGAAAACTATAGAGGGCGCGCAGGCATGCTGTCAGGCCCTGCAAGTGGGTGAGCCCCCCAGGCCCCACACATGGGTGCACTGTCAGGCCCCACCGAGCCATATAGCAAGATGATGACGTAACAGGAGAGTGACACAAGGGAGAGCCAAGACAAGATGCGCCAAAAAAAATACAGGAAATAAGGTGGTGCAGGCGGTAGAAGGCCTCTCTCCCATATCGGAGGTTCTCAGGATCGAATCCCGCCCGGTGAAGACAGGAGGAGAAGGATGAGAAGAGAGGGCAGGAAACGGACACAGGAAATTGCCCAGCGAATGGACACAAAAACAGCAAAAATGGGCGGGGGGGTAAAATGGATAAAAGTAAATAAATAAATAAGTAAATCTTAAAAAAAAAAAAAAGGAAAGAAAATTACAAAACATTGTTAAAAGAAACTGAGGAAGACTTAAATAAATGGAAAGACATTCCATGTTCATGGACTGGAAGACTAAATATCATTAAGATGTCAATTCTACCCAAACTGATATACAGATTCAACACAACACCCAATAAAAATCCCATAAGTCATTTTTACAGAAATGGAAAAGCCAACTATCAAATTTATTTGGAAAGGTAAGAGGCCCTGAATAGCCAAAAATGTTTTAAAAAAAGAAGAACAAAGTTGGAAGACTCTTACTTCCTGGCTATAAAACATATTACTTAGCTACAATGGTTTTTAAAAAAAGCAAAAAACAAACAGCATGGTACTGGCATAAAGATGGATAGATTGACCAATGGAACCAAATCAAAAACTCAGAAACAGACCATCACATCTAAGGTTAACTAATTTTTGACAAGGCTGTTAAGTCCACCCAGCTGGGCCAGAACAGTCTATTCAATAAATGGTGCTGGGAGAACAGATCTCTATATCCAAGCGAAAGAAAGAGGAACCCTATCTCACATCTTATACAAAAATTAACTCAAAATGATCAAGGAACTAAATATAAAAGCTACAACCATAAAACTCCTAGAAGAAAATGTAGGAAAACATCTTCAAGATCTTGTGGTAGGCAGTAATTTCTTAAACCTTACAACCAGAGCACAAGCAACAAAAGAAAATATAGATAAATGGGACCTCCTCAAAATTAAACACTTTTGTTTTTCAAGACTTTGTCAAGAAAGTAAAAAGGCAGCCTACTCAATGGGAGAAAATATTTAGAAACCACATATCCAATAAGGGTTTGATATCCATGTTATATAAAGAAATCATACGACAATGATAAAAAGACAAGCAACCCAATTAAAAACTGGGCAAAAAACTTCATTTTTCCAAAGAGGAAATACAAATGGCCAAAAAGCACATGAAAAAATACTCAACATCACTAGCTATGCATATCAAAACTACAATGAGGGAAGCGGCTGTGGCTCCTTTTTACCATGTGGAGGACCCAGGTTCGATTCCCAGTACCTCCTAGTAAAAAAAAAAAAAGTCATCCCAGACCTGCACAGCAAGGAGAGGCACAGGCCCCCACCCAGCACGGAGAGGCACAGGTCCCTACATGGCAAAGCAACGCACCAAAAAGAAGATGATGCAACCAGATAGGAAAAAAAAACAAAAAAACAAAACTACAATGAGATACCATTTCACGCCTTATAGAATGGCCATTATTTAAAAAACAGAAACTAGGAATGCTGGGAAAGGATATGGATAAACAGGAACACTCCTTCACTGTTGGTGGGAATGTAGAATGGTGCAGCCACTGTGGAAGAAAGTTAGGCAGTATCTCAAGAAGCTGAGTATAGAACTGCCGTATGATCCAGCAATCCCATTTACTAGGGGTATATTCAGAAGAACTGAAAGCAAGGATGCAAACTGACATTTGCACACCAATGTTCATAGCAGCATTATTCACAATTGCTAAAATATGGAACTACCCCAAGTGTCCATCAATCAATGAATGGATAAACAAAAACGTGGTATATACACACAATGGAATATTACTCAGCTGTAAAAAGTGAAATTGGGATGCATGACAACTTGGATGAACCTAGAGAATATTATGTTGAGTGAAATAAGCCAGACACAAAGGGACAAATATTGTATGGTCTAATATGAACTAAACACGATGAGTAAAACTCACAGAAGTAAACTCTAGGGTATAGGTTACTAGGAAATAGAAGATGGGTTGAGAATGGGAGATGAAATTTAAAGTTTGTAGCATTATTAATAAGGTTAACTGTAAAACTGAGGAAATGAATAGAGCTGAGAGTAACACATTATAATGAGTATAACTAACACTGCTGATTTATAAATGTGATTGTGGCTGAAAGGGGTAGTCTGAGGAAGTAAATGTCAATTGAAAGGAAACTAGAGAATAATTTAGGGCATGTATTTCATGTGATTTCGGTGGTAGATGAAGATTGTGGTTAATACTATAAATATAAGAATGCTCTTCTTTTACAAAGTGCTAAGAATATGGTGATAAACAGGAAAATTACAACTAATGTAATTTTTGGAAAATAGTTAACAGTAATATTGTATTATTTTGCAACAATGGCAAGAAGATATTTTTTCAATACTAAGAGACAACAATAGGGAGGTATAAGGGGGTATAAGATTTTTCCTTTTGGAATAATGAAAACGTTCTAAAATAGACTGAGGTAATGACAGCACAACTCTTGTGATGAAAATGAAAGCCACTGAGTGAAAATTTTGAAAGGATTGTACAATGCATGGGACTGTATAACACAGGGAATCCAGTGGTGGATGATGTTCTGTGGTTAGCAGGACAATATTGAGAATGTTTTCTCTTTAATGATAACAAATATGTAATACTAATAAAGGGTGTTAATAATTGGGTGGGTTGGGGGGAAAATATACCAAATATAAGATATGGGCTAAATATTACTGTAAGTATAAATATTATGATGATGCTCTCTCATATCTTGTAACAAATGCTTTACAACAACGCAAGGTGTTGGTGCTGAGGAGATGTATGGGAGCCTTGTATGATGACATGAATGACTGTTTTGTAAACTCACAAATTTTATTATCCATTTATTGTTTATATATGAAGAATACACTTCAATAAAATTTTATTTTTAAAAAATATTTTTTAAAGACCTATGTGTAGTACCTTCACCATTTTTAAACTGACAAAATTTTTCATAACCAATAATGGTTGCAAAGTTCACAATTTCCAGTATAATCTATTAGGTTGATGCAAAAGTAATTGCAGTTTTGCATTGTTGAAATTTGCCATCTGATACTGGAATACATTCTTTTTTTTTTTTTTTTT
>JAQZBX010074924.1:0-14679 GCA_029593785.1 Cabassous unicinctus
GGTATTTTATTTAGGCCAAACTATTTTAAGATATATATATTTAAAACCTATTCTCTTTTCCTTATTTTATACCCCTCTCCACCTCACTCCCCCAATGCCTAAGGCACTTACACACCCAGCCCCCATGAAGTGAAGTTAGTTTATTGCCAGTCACGGTGCTGTCTGCTCTGGAAAGTGGCAGGAAGAGCTGATAAGGTGCTGTGGACAGAAATCTCTGGTCTTATCTCCCCACAGCACATGGTGCTGAGAGTGCATCCTTTTCCTGTTCTAGGACAAGAGACAAACTGCATCTCCTGGCAGCAAGGCCTTCAAATGGGGCTTGGGGGCTGCCTCTACTTACTGGAAGAGCCAGAAAGGAGAAAGTGGGTCAGTGCTCTTTGAAAGTTGTTTCAGTGCTTAGTGCTGTCTTCTAGAGAAGCAAATGTGACCTCATAATAAAGACACTTACTAAAAAAAAAACAAAAAGTGGGAGGAGGCTGGTGACTACCAAAGCTAACAGGTTCTTAAGTCACTAGACTGTTCTATTTGGTTCGAGTTTGCCAGGACATAAATTTGGCCTGAAAGGATTAGATTTGTGGTTTTTTGGTGGTGGTTGTTGACAGATCAAGCAAAAAATTTTAAGAGCTTTGTGATAGTAAGAAATTGACATATAAATGGCCTAGTGTTAAAGGAGAAGAATGAAATATTGGATCATTTTTCCTTCTACCCTTATATCCTGCCAGGAAAGCAGAAATAACATTCTCGCCCAGATTTTCATCCTGTGTAGTAATGAAAATAGGAGTAGGGGGACCATTGGGTTTGAACATGGGGAATGGCTAACTGAAAAGGTGATGCTCTGCGTCCCATTTTCTATTCAGAAGTGAGTATAGTAGAAACACTGCGGTGGTTCTGCATTGTCCCCACTTCTCTTCCTGCCCAGCCAAGCAGTGCTGAGTCCTTTGCAGCCTCAGGGAGGACCCAGTTTGCAACTTCAGACTTGACCAAGTTGGGGACCAGACTGGATACTCTGCCACCATCCTGGGAAGAAACTGGTTTGCTGGACTGTTTTGACCAACAGCCAGTTGTTGAAATTCTAAAAGTTAAGAACTTAAGAATTGCATATATTATATAACATTAAAGGTACAATTTTATTCTCAAAAGTTAGTTAGTCTCAGGTTGCTGAGTACTATGAAATTGTCTAGGCTATAATAAATGTAACTGTAAAGGACCTTAAAAAACATTCCTGTTGTTTTTCAAATTCTTTCCCATACAGCCCTAGATGTTCCTCAGAGATGCCTTGGAGGGTTTTGCAAGGGGATGGGAGGGGAGGGTTAAAACATGAGCCTTGGGATCCCCCAACCCCGCCGCAACCAATAGTTCTCTTTGATGTCACGTCACTTTATAGCACACCCTCCTGATGTGTTAATGCATATTGGCCTTCAGTCTGTGATTTCACGTGAAGAAAGGCACACAGCACAAACTGTTTGAAGAGTCACTGAGGACCCCGACTTCCTTTTGCAAATAATTATGTTTGAGGCCCAGGAACGCCAGTGACTTGTCCTGGATCACACATTCTGTCATCCGGTAAGTCAGATCTTTTGACACCCAGGTCAGTGCAACTTCTACTTTCCGGATCTGTGCTGGGTTCAGCACCTTTTTTTCCTTTCCTTTGATGGTCATTATTTATAGTAGTGTTCAGAGAGTGTCCACAGACTAGCCCATGGCAGGGTAAGGACTGAAAGTAGAGTAAGCGTTGAAAAACCTTGATACTAATTTGCTAGTAATTTTATAAATTGTACCTTGTGTTTCATTATGTCTTTAAATTTTCATTTTCCTAGTAATTCATTTTTTTGTATTTTACAAAAATATTGGCTCACAATGAATTGGAGATTTAAAAAATGGTAATAAGCTGGCCCTTCACCCTGATGATTCGAGAAGCGCTGTTTTTAAAGGTGTCGGATCAGTTAGGGCCTACAGACGTGCAGCTGGCCCTTATGGGATGGCATGTCACCCTGGTCACGTGTTGTAGCAAACAGAGGCAGGTCTTACTTGAAGGAAACATCCTGGATTCTGAACAGGTAGCGAGACAGTATTTCTTGTTCTTTTTCACTAAATAGGATACTAAAAGTTTATGTTTTTTGCTTAAAAAATACATTATTATAGCTAGTGTAAAACCAAGAGAAGAGGTCACTATACGGTTGTATATCTCAAAGCAGGCTGTATCTTTATAGGCTTGAGCTCCTTGGAACTGTAATCTTAGTTTACTTAGGGCTTTTCTTCAGTGGAGTTTTGTAGTCAGTAGTTTTGTTGCTGTTTAGTTTTTGTCTGTTCCAAAAATAAATTCTCCCAGTGGTACTGTACCTTTATTATGTGACTCATTGAGTTCAGAATTTTATTCAGTTACTTTACTAGCTTCAGTATGCATTACACAGAATTATTTTGCCTTACCAAACTTTCTTTTAAAAGTACTTTTAAAATATATTTTTGTTTTGAAACCTTGATTTCTGGTGAATTAAAATGAGTCAGTGAAGATATTAGCCTTATATAGTGCTGTATACAAGTACTGAGGGGAAGGGACATGTCTTTTCCTTAATGAACTTTTTATTAGCCTAAGTTAATTTACCTTTCTCTTAAAATTAATCTTGACAATTTATTCCAGATAGCTATTCATATTCTATTCCTGGTTTCTATGCTTTCTATAATAAGGAACAGAAATCTGGGTTGTCATGATTCTTAAGCAATTTTTAGGTCTTCCTGTGGAGTTAAGATGGGAGAGACAGGGCCCTCTCTAAGCCTCTGCCTCTGTTCTTGGAGATGCAAGTACTAGCCGTCAACTACTTTTAAAAGCTGTTTGTCCTGCCTCTAGAGAGTAGGGAAGAGATCCAGTTGACCTAGAATTATAAAATACTGTCAATTTGGGTTATTTTTAGACTTCATTCAAAGAAATTCATTCTCATGTCACATTGATCATTTCTAGCTTTGGAAAAGCCTCATTTATCTTACAATGTCCACTGTGTTTGTGAAGTGTTGTCACGTGAGTCACGGAAACTTTCCAAGCCTAGGAGCTTCCAGGGGGGCAGGAAGCCTGCTCCTCTTTTTCTTTCCCCTCTTTTCCCCAGGGGTTCTTTGACTCTTGTCGGTAATTCTTATGTCGTAGAGAACCTAGAGAACCATCCTTTTAAAACGTGTGTATGTTGGCTTTTTTTAGTGATGATCATTTGAGGCAAGTGGGGGAAGTGAACACTGTATCAGCATTGGCCTTCACATGAGGATTCTGGCATTGCTTCCAGTGCTGTGCTCTACTACAGTCTGGTGAAAAGCAAGGTATTCTGCACACCCCACCCCAGCCTTGCCACACAGTTCCCATCATCTGCTCTGGAGATGTCCAGGTCGTTTATCTGAGATATAAATTCCAAACAAAGTTCTTATGCCCAATTATTAGTATCTCTGCACATAGGTAGGGTTGTTGACGGTTCTATTTGATGTCAAATCACTTTATAACCAAACTTTTTCCATGTCTGCCATCCTCTGCTCAAAAACAGGCAGCAGTAGGCAGCAGCCTCCCTACCATTCAGAAGCCTAGCTCATAAGGGAGACACTCCTGAGCAGAAGTTGAGGACTTGATCAAAACTCACAGCCTTCCAGTTAAAGCACATCAAAACAAAAACTTCAAAAGTGGCCGACATCCCCCAGGGTCAGCAATGCAGTATACACAAAAGCAGGTCAATTTTTATGATAAATGTCTTCATTCAGCAAATATTTGCAGTATACCTACTATGTGCCAGCACTGTTCTAAAGTTCAGATATGGCAGTATTGAAACCAAAATCCCTACTTTGCCGGATTTTTCATACTAGAGGTGGAGGGGGCAGATGAAAAAGGTCGAGTGGCAGTTAAGTGCTATGAACAAAAATAGAGCAAGGGAAGGGAGTAGAGCTTCATGGGACGAGGTTATGAGGAATGGTCTGAATAAAGTGACCTTGGAGCAGGGACCTGAAACAGAGCAATGGAGTGAGGCAGGTGGCACATGATTACAGGGAGTGGCTGGGTGGTTTTTTCAGGGGATGGAAAGAATATATGCTACAAAATGCGGATTTTCTTTCCTTCTTATCCCTGCAGTAACCGTCTAGTCATCAGACTCGCCTAAAATGCAGGCAAATACAATGAAATACGATTGAAGGCGGGGAGGTGCTTCACCGCCTTGATCTCGTTGGGTTTGGGGTCATTGTGCTTTCATTAAGCACGCGCCATATGATTGTACCTCATTATGGAAGTAGTGCTGGATACGGATGCTTACAAAGCAAACTATTCAAAAACAAAACAGAAGCACTTAGTTGTGGTCACAGATGGTAAGCAAGGGCGCTGTTCCCGCGGGGCCAGGCTTGTTGCAGGAAGCAGTCCTGCGCTTGGTCTTCAGGGAAGAGATGCACACGACTAGCTGAAGGGATCTGGATGAGTGGCTGAGTCAGCACATTTTATCCCCTGTTGGAGAAGGGTTTAAAGTACATGCAGTGCCTCCTTCCGGGTGAATCACATAAAATCTCTTCGTACCTTAATTTAGCTCTGTCCAAAATGGTTGGGTGCGATTTCTACCTCCCAGGAATATGCCCAGGCATAACTTGTGTTTGTAGAACTACTCTGCTGAAGAGTTTGAAAAAGGTACAAAAGGTTCTCTCACCAGGCTTTAACTTTTCACAGACTACTCCAACACTGTGAATGTTGTTTACAGACCAGTGTGGTGGAAGCAGTAGCCATCCGAGCTGATGACCCCCATTGCTAAGTCCATTCTCCCTGAGCTCTAGGTGTCTACTTTTTCTTTCAATGAGAAGAATTCACTGGAGAATTACTGTTGCAGCATGATTTTTGTCTTAACATGGAAATAAAAAAGCTGAAATCATATATTGTCACTTAAGATCAGCAGTAATATATGAGGAAGACGGATGCGTTGAAAAGTTTTGCCTTTGAAACCCCATCTCTTGACAAGTATGCTTATCGTAAGTAGTAAGATTTTTATATTTTTGGTGCTTTGGCTCCAAACACTACTCTAATCTCGATCCAAACCCTATCCAAACCGCTAAAATTTCCCTGCCCCATAAGATAAAACATTCTTCTGAGGATAATAAAGAGAATCCTTCTTATTTTGGGGCAATTTACTATGAATCCATCTCAGTATACATGTTAGGATGACATAAGAGTGAAATCCTTTGTGAACCCGGAAGAGCTTATATAGATAGCTCATTGAGCTGTAAAACTTTTAGAGTATATAAAAGACACAAAGAACCGATTACTGTGGACATTTGAGAAAAGTTAACATGCATAGTTCTGTGTCTTTCAAGGACATGGGAGAGTTTTGGTATATTATAGCTGATATCCTAATACTCTCTGCAAGTTCTTTCATTTTGCATCCACTTTTTTTTTCTCCTCAGTGGTAAATTGGAATTGCTAGAGATGGGCTTAACTTTTACGATTCTCCGTATCTAATCATGGCACGTAGTCTATATGCATGAACCACTTGAGTCTATCCTTTGCTGATGAGGAAACTGAGATAAAGAGGGCTAACAGTGGAATGGACTGCCACATAAAGTAATCAGCTCTCTGAATCAGAGGCAGCCAGGTGTACGCTGGCCAGACATCTGTCCAGGAGGGACTTTTGCCTCAGGTAGGAAGTTCGACTTCGTTTTTACTTCCTGCTTTAAAACATTCACACCTTGTCCAGTGAATTTATATACTAAATTGAAAAAAAAAACAACAAACCAAAATATATAAAACTCCTGTGCCTTGTTTCAGGCTATTTTTTATTCATATGAATTGCAATCTAGATAATATAGTTTTCTTTTTAAACAGTAATTTCTATTTCTGTTGACTTTTTTCCATATGTGAAACTTTTGAAGGTTTCTTTTATGTTTTATGTTTTCAGTCAATTTCTAGACTATCTATTAAGACATACTTTCCCTATTTCTTTTCTACCCCTTTATCTATGCTTTTATCTTAACTGTACATTTTTATATTCTTGGTGTTAAGGTATCTCCAAATCCTAGTATGTGTCTCCTTTGTCAGTAAAATCAGGTTTGTGCTTTTATTGTAATGTGAATCTAAACAGAAAATACTTAGTAAATGCAGCTTACTCAGGAAGTTTTGTCATGGACATGAATTATATATGTCCAGCCACATACTTGATTACACTTAAAAAGTTCTGTATAGATGCTTTTTTCTTTATTTGCATCAGTTACCTCCTGCCCTCAAGTTGAGCATGGGCCTGACATAGTCCCTGTAATAAATGACCTGTTGATAAACTGTGTTTTAGTGTTATGAGCCTTCTGATGAGAGAGAAAAGGTGAAAAAAAGGAGTGTGTGTGATGCAGAGAGAACGCACTACCCTCAGTGCCAGGATTCCACAGTGGGGGAACAAGGGCTGTGGAGCCTGGCAGCCTTGGGACCAAATCCTGCTGCCACCACTTCCCCGTCACGAGGCCTTCTGTAGATTAAGTGCTCGGACTTGCAGTTTCTACCATAAAATGGAGAGAACACCTATTTTCAGGCTGCTGTGAGAGTCATAGGAGATAACGTACCATAGTAAGTGGCTGGCCTGTTGAAGGCATTTAAGGATTGATAGCTGCCTGGCATCAGGTCACGTTTCCTTGTGTGATTGAGCTGAATGATATCACAAGGCTTTTCTGGCTTTAAAATTTTAAGGTTCGGAGCAGGTGTAGCTCAAGCGGTTGAGCACCGGCTTCCCACATTCAAAGTCCTGGGTTCAATCCCTGGCCCCAGTACCTCAAAAGAAAAAAAAAAATTAAGGTTCTATGAAGTGGGAAGTGGGAAGCAGATCCTCCTAAATTGTCTCCTAGAAGTTTTTAATCCACCGAATATTTACTGATTGGGTAGAAATTAAGGCCCTAGCTATCAGTTGGGGAATCAGTCATCACATGCGTACTCATACTATGCATTCATAACCTCTGAAGGAAATTAGAAGACTGCATGTCTTTCTGAGAAGAGACAAGGTTAAATTGTGAAACAATTCTTTCAGAACATAAAACAGCATAGAGTCCAACATCATAGTACCAAAGAATTCAGGAGAACTGGCGAGCACGGCAGGCTGGAGTAGCCAGGCAAGAGCTCCCATTGGCAGTGAGTTAGCTGCATCTGGAACGAAGCAGGGGTAGAACAGGCCCGTTCTGGAAGGAGGGTGGTGATGGGGAGGACGCTGGTCCCAGGAGTCTGGTTCTGTGCTAGAACCTGTGCTTGGTGGCCTCCCCGCTGAAATGGGAAGATAATTTTCTCAATAAAAATAAGTTTAGAGAATAGGAGGGGTCTGACCTTTGGTTGTTGCCAAATATTTTTTTCATGGGTAGACTATAGCTATTTTATCATCACCTCTGCCATCTCTCCTCGACAGTAGGGGTAATATTTTTCTATAAACTGAGCTGATCTTTGCTGCCAGCTCATACTGCCTCACTATACCTTCTCTGCGCTCTGATATCGTAGAATAATGACCAGCCCAGGTGTCTTTTCAAAGATAAGTACGTTTTAGCCCTGCAAGGGACCTTAGAAGTCTTCTAATTTTACCTGCTTATTTTACTTGATTGGTAACTGGGGCCCGGAGAGGTTTTGGGAATTAAGAGGGAAAAAGGTTTCCTGAATCCCTGACCTTAAGTTGCATGTTTGGCAAGATGATTTGCCAGTCAAAGTGAGTAATGGCTCACTTTGAGGTCTTCAGGTTACTGGAGGTCTTCAGGTTATTCAGGCTGCCTGTCTCCATGCCCTGCTCAGCTTGGTGGGTGGTAGTCCATGGCTGTTGGAACCCTTGTTGCCTTAGCAGTCATTTTGAGCAGAGTTATTTTCTGGGATTAAAAAGGCCTGACTAGGAAAGGGGCTTGTATTTCCTAATAATTAAAATTTTGATTAATACCAAATTAATTCCTGTGATTAAGCTACTAAGGCAAGAATTCAGAATAGGAGAGCAAGGTAGGGAGCCAGAGGACGCAGTTGAAGTTTGAGTCCCTAGTCCCCAGGCACTCCAGAGGAGCTGGCCGTGTAGGGCAGGCCCTTCATGCTTCCTAAATGGCCGCCTTCCCAGAGGAAGGGGGCGTGTGGGGCCGTGGCCACATCACACGCGGAGGCCCGTCCACCATGCAAGGCTTGCAGGACCAAGGAGGCCTTGAGGACAGTTCTTCTGCCGCACAGCGTTTCAGCTCTTCTTCATCTTTGAGGAACAGGACAACGTGATCCGGTTTCTGTTTTTTTTTTCTCAGAATTATCTGATGGGATTCCAGCATCAATTGAATGCTGATGGATGAACTTAAACTCCTTTCCAAAACTCAGTAATATATTCCATAGGTTCTGCATTTAACATTATTAAGTTTCAAATTTGACCGCCTGGCTTGTTTTTTAAGTCTGGTGTAGTTTGTGTTGACTTATTAAGCAGTTGTGTTGTTGGTAAGGTTACTCCTAGGTGAGCGCCCGCTGGGGCGGCGGCTACTCCAGGTCCAGTTGTCTCTTGATATAGCATGGATTCTGCTGCAGTTCGATTCTCCTGTGCTGGTTTTTGAGTGCCGCGGTGTCATATGTGTTGATGTAGAATTTGTTAGCCACTTAAGCAGAGCCTTTGCTAGCCAAGTTCACCATAATTTGTAGAATCCTGATTTGGGAATTGATTTATTCAGAAACTCATTCCTTCCCACCCTCCCAACATAAATGGGTAGAATGCCCTGTCTTCCTGTGAGAGTAAGTGAATATGAAAGAAGCAGCCAGGTAATTACAAAAACCTAAGTTTAGGGAAGTGGATGTGGCTCAAGACACTGAGCTCCCGTCTACCATATGGGAGGTCTAGGGTTCGATTCCTAGGACCTCCTGGTGAAAAGCAAGCTGGCCCACGCGGAGAGCTGGCGCAGCAAGATGACGCAGCAAAAAGAGACACAGAAGAGAGACAAGAAGAGATGCAGCAGATCAGGGAGCTGAGGTGGCACAAGAGATTGAGCACCTCTCTCCCACTCTGGAAGGTCCCAGGATCAGTTCATGGTGCCGTCTAAAGAGAAGAGAGCAGACAACAAGCACAAAACAATGGGGGGGGGGGCATAAATTTAAAAATCTCTAAGTTTAGCATTATTGTATTATTTAATGGTTTGATTATGTTAAAAGTCTGGGCAAAGTTTTTCTAGACACTGACTTTACTAAAAGTATATTCCTTATGTTCTTAAATTTGAAGGGACTTAACTTTTTCACACACGTTTTCATCACCTTAACTGCCAGCCAACCATAACCTATGTGTTGATGTGAGCGTCTCATTATTTTATTTCAACCTATTATGTTAGGAATTTTCTGTCTTCTCAAGCCTTGCCACTAAGTGTATTTATTTAAAATTAAAATATAAACGACATTTAATCCCAGCTGTTGTAATTCTTCAAATTTAAAAACAAGGCTAATACAGCCGTGAGCATCAAGACCACATTGACGGAGGGATGAGGGCAGCTCGCATCTTCCCTTCTGCCCAGCCCCAGAGGAGGGAGGAGGCTCATCTAGCCGGCCTGCTCTTCCCGGGAGGAAGCTGAGACCGATGCAGTCCGCCTCCCGCACCTTCTTTCCAGAGCAGCAGCCCGAGTGCTGGCCCTGCCAGGGGAGGAAGAGCACGCTCCCCACTTGCAGGTTCCAGGTTGGAGTCTGGACCCTGTGCTCACACATAAGTGGCATCTGAGTTTCTGGGTCCACACACAAAGCCCTGTGCAACCCATAAGGTAACCGAAATACATTTCTAACAAAATTGCAAGGCTCCACAATTTCAGTGTCCCTTCTTTATGGGAGATACTGGGAACTGAGCGGCCATTGAAGGTAGGTTCTAGATGTTCAACCTTTTACCCCATGGAGTAGTCAACCAGAGTTTATGACCACCTTGTTCTATATTTTGTTTACCAGAGAGGAGAAGGAAAAAGAGGGCATGGGGGCTGGGGAAGCTGGCCTATCAGCCTTGCCTCCTGATAGCTCATTGTGAGTGGAGCATGAGGAGGAGGAAGCTGTTGTCTAACCGGTCTTTACCTTTTTTTACCGCACCTTAGGACCGTCCCAGCCCCACCACTCCAGATGAGAATGAAGCCTCCACGACAACAACCAGTGCCTTCACCATCCAGGAGTATTTTGCCAAGAGGATGGCAGAACTAAAGAACAGGCCAAAAGTCACAGAGAGCCAGATTGAATGGAAAAAGGGGAAGAAAAGAAACAAAGGAAAAAAAGATAAAAACCTGGAGAATTACACCCAACCTAAGACCAAGAAGCCTAAAAAGGAAAAGTGTCAGGAAGAAGAAGAGAGCCCTGAATGTGCAGCCACGAAGAGAAGAGACCGGGGGGAACAGCAGCTCAGAGACCGTTGCTGCAGGGAGAATTCTGGAGCTCCTGCCGAGGACGGAGAGGGCTGTGTGTGGCCACTTGGTGACCAGGCCTTGACCGCAAAGCCCGGAGAAAAGAAAGAAAAGAAAAACCTGAACAAGCAGAGAGAAGCAGCAGTGGCCACCATGCTAGATGAAGCACCAGTGAAAAAGAAGAAGAAGAAGAAGAAAGGTTCCAAGTAAATCATCTCCAGCCAGGGCCTTCCAGGTGCCAGGTGCTGCCAGGGCAGAAGCCTTTGGCCTGAAGTCAGGGCATAGTTTAACCCAGGATAGACTGTTCACATCTTTTAACATGCCCGTGGATTGCTCAGTCTCGCCCTTACACCACATTTTTCCCAAATCGTATTCCCAGAAGAACTTTTTTTAATGTTCCAAATTATGGCTTTCCTAAACAGATAAAGTCCTTTTTAGACTGAGCCCTTCACCATGCGTGTTTATTCACATTACGTGAACAGTGTCATGTATGTGTACGTGTGTGTGTGTGTGTGTGTGTGTCACAGTTTGTCGTTTCTCTTGGTTTCCTTCAATAACAATAAGCGGTGCTTCCTTCTGGAGGACTTAGTCTAATTAAAGGATTAAGAGTCAATAGTTTGGATTCAGGTATTGCTTTTGTTCTATAGCCAACTAGAACATTTTTGCCAAGTAGGAATTAAATGATTACATTCCCAAATCAGAGGGTTTTTGTGTGTTCTTTTCTTTTTAATGGTGAAACTATTTTCCACTAAGCAGTGGCAGCCATGTGTCTTGAGGTCTTCTCCCGAGACGGCAGGCATCCTGAGCCAGCTGACTCCTAGGCCCTGTGTGATCTCAGCTTTGTGAGAGACCTCTTGTGTCTCCTGCCCTGCGCGTAGGGCATCAGATACATTTCCAGTTGGAGGTGCGTGAGGACAAATCACCTAATGGTGGGCTCTGCCTTATTTATAAGGAGGAGGCTCTCAGGAAGTTAAAGAAATATTTAGAGTCTAAGATCATGGAATTAATTTTGCCTTGAAACCAGTCAGTCTCTAGATTCGGACTGACTTATGAAAGTTCTTAGAAGTATATTATACAAATACTAAAAGGTGCTTGCAGCCTGGCTCCGGCCCGTTGACGATGCCGTGTGTGTGTGCTGCCTTCTGGTTGTGTTTACCAGGTCACTTCAGGCAGGCACCTTCATACCCATTTTGGCACACGTAATGAAAAAGAAAATGCATGCTTAAGATGCCCCATGGTCTTTTCCTCTTGATCTCCCCTCAGCTGCTGTTTTTGTTCTCTGTGCCTCCTCCTGCCTTTCTCTATGCTTTCTCTCTCCTTACTTTTTGGTTGCTGGTCTCGCCCCACCCCGCCTGGTGATCAGCTCTCTGCTTCCTTGTCCTCCTGTTGCAGCCTTGCCGCTGAGTGGCCCTGCTTCGGGCAGACCAGTCGAGTGGCTGGAGGGGAGGGCCAGGGAGGCGCAGGCCAGGCGCGGCTTCCCCTTGGTTTGTAGACTGCTGCTGGGTAACAGGAGCTAAAGCGCACACACACTCTGGTGACCTTTTGCCCTAACTTTAACTCTTCGGGACGTACACTAAGTATGAGGCATGGTCTCAGGATTCTTAAAGTTGAGGTAACATATGAAGAATGTTTGTGTTTTTAGTCTTTGAGAATACTACATGGTGCTAACTGTTTAAACACACACACAGCCCACAGAGGGGGTTCTTTTGACTTGAGAGCCTGAGGTCCTGAGTTTTGTCATATCCCACAGAGTTTAGACTCCTCGGCTGTGGTCCAGTCTAATAAAGCACCAATGAATTTTAAAGTCACTTTTCTTCAGAGGGCACATGCCCAAATTATCTCTGCTTGTCCCATCTTGTATATGAACCCAGAGTTCCAGAAGGAAGTGGGAAGGTGTGAAACCTCAAGTGAACTATTCAATTAAAAAAAAAAACATTGGCTGGGTTTTTTTGTGTATGTGTGTGGGTTTTCCCCCCCTCCTCCATTTTGTTTTATATTAACTTTAACTTCCTTACCAATTAAAATGAGAGCCGGAAGAATGCACAGGACCGTGTGCAGCGGGAAGAAGCAGGTGACTGTTCAGGAAGCTGATGGGGTGCGTGCGGTCGGGTGAGGACGAGGGCTCCGTGGGAGGACAGGGTGCTGAAGCGAGGCTCGTGGTTCTTGGGGCTAGCAGTTCAGGCCGCTTGTGCCTCAGGATGGCTTCGGCCTGACTTCCAAAGAGCCTGTGGAGTGTGGTTGTGGTTGGTTTCAGGGGCTGGAGCGTGGACTCCTGGATGGTTTTCATGATGCGGTGGGTGACCCGGAATGAGGTCCATGCCCAGGGACAAGCACATGGTGTGGCCGTTGGCTTTTAAGGAGGTGGTGGTCTTTTATTTTCTCTGAAAATTGTCAACTTTCATTCTTCCCAAGTTTCTTTTTCAGGCTACTTAGTTTTCTGGATCTAAGGGGAAGTTAGAACAATCAAATATATACTTTGAGAATTGCATTTTGTAGTCTTTAAAAATATTTTTAAGTATTTTTAAAATTAAATTACTTCACAGCTAAAATACATTAATTTTGTATTCAATGCTTTCTTTGGCATCCTTCAGTTTTAAGAGGGAAAAGTATGTTCCAAGGAAAAGATTTGTCCAATGAAGAGGTTCTTAAATGTTGTTTGTAGCAACCTTCTTTCCTGTGGTATTAATTTTAATAGGTAATAATTGCTGTACGTGACCCTCTGCGCCTGGCATTATTCCAAGTACTTTTAAATAAATCAACTCATTTAGTCCTCAAACAATTCAATGAGGTAACTATTACTATTATCCCATTTTACAGATGAACTTTCTTTTATAAAATGGCCTCTTTCTGTTTTTATAGCTAGATTTATATTGCTCCGAGAGACACAGTAGTGCATCAGATCTCTCTTCCGTAATTTCAAACCCAGGCTCCTGTTTTCTTAGTTTTAGCCCTTACCGCATCCAGTTTCACCTGTCTTTAGCAATATTTTCTGGCACTAAAGCTCTTGCTGCACATCATTATTTTAAAATGAGAATATGATTAAAAGTGGTAAATGACAAAGTTTTGCCATTAATTTGGATTAGTATTTATATGAGCTAAAGAAAATACTTAAGTTCCCTCCATATTATAATTCTCAGTGGACTTTCCTTTCCAAATTGGTCAAGAGATTGTTAGTAAATTGGATAAGTAACTGAGCTTAAAATCTGTTTTCAGGTCTATGAAAAAGGATAGAATTTCTTCTCATTTTGAAACTTGTTTCAACCTCTGCTTCTTCACTCCTTCACATGTCCACTGACTCCAGCAGGAGCAGGCTGAGACCTGTTTTTGTTTTTGTTTTGTTTTGTTTTGTTTTGTTTTGTTTTGTTTTGTGTGGGGTGTTTCTTGGTTAGAGAAGTGTTTCAGCACAATCTCTCTGAGTGATCTCAGCCTCTGGATCAGTAAGCAGCGGCTGTATTTACATTTGAGTAACTCCCTCCCACCCCACCTCCCTGTTGATGTTGCGAGGTTCTGCAACCACTGCAATTTGGAGCCTGTTGTCCTGGCATGTGGTACTTGGAAGGTCACAGATGGGGTGCTCTGATTCATTATTTTATAGTGCTAGATTACTAATTGAGCAAATTAGTATTGTATCCTAATAAAGATGGTGATTAAACTTGAAAAAAGCATACAGTCTGTTTAGGAAGTTTTGAATATACTAAACTGACATGCACACGCCCTGATAGAACTAGTAAGGAAAAACATAGCGAGAGTAAGAGATACGTAAAAAAGAGTGGTGGAGAAAATGGTTGCATTTGGGTTGCCAACGTGTTAGGGATGGCTGCGGGAGCTGGGCTCGTGCAGACGTGTGCGACCTTCCCTCCCACCTGGGCCGCCACAGTAACCTGCAAAAGCTCATAGGTGTGCTGCTTGCATCGCTGAATTCAAGTGGCAGTTTTAGACAAGCATTAGCAGTGAAATTTTAAGGAGAGCTGTGGTGGATTCTATTTGTTTAAGATTAATTATGCATAAAAAATACAGGATTCCTATATACCACCCTATTATTAACACCTTGGTACATTTGTTAAAGTTGATGAAAGCATATTTTTATAATTGTACTATTTTTTTTTTTTTTAAAGATTTATTTATTTTATTTATTTATCCCCACCTTGCTGCTTGTGCTGCTGTGTCCATTCGCTGCGTGTCTTCTCTGTGTCTGCTTATCTCCCCCTTGCTGTGAGGTCTTGCCGCATCAGCCCACGGCGCCGCGCGAGCCAGCCTGCCCTCACAAGAAGGCGCCGGGAAGCGAACCCGGGGCCTCTCATGGTAAACGGGTGCTCTATCCATTGTGCCACACCCGCTTCCTGCCGTGAGGTT
>JAQZBX010074925.1:0-14680 GCA_029593785.1 Cabassous unicinctus
ACATCCTGGAACTAAAAGTGCTTATCTAAAGTCTATATTATGCCTGCAATCTTGCTTAGCTATAGAAAGAATGCTTACGTAAACTTTACATAACTACAGAAGGAATGCTTACAAGCCTGCCCAAAGAATAGTATATAAAAACTAAGCTATCCTACAATAAAAAAGAGATATACGTCGATTCTCACTCAACTTGGTGTGCAACTCATCATTTTCTCGCCGACTCCCTTAACCACCTTCAGTCTGCTCCCTCGTGCCTCGGCTGGACCGCGGCACTCAGGGAGTCGAGGGTCTCACCAGAGCATTCAGTCCTGGAAACACTACCATTCTGTCCCCTGAAAGGTGTGGCTGAGCTTAGAGATGCCCCACTGACCACCTGGGGGACATGGGGACACGGTGCCACTCCTTCCTTCAGGTTTCCAGAGCTCCCTTCCCTATCCCGTGAGCTTCCCACAAAGCCACATTCTTGGACCACTTTTGTTTATCCCCAAGCATCTCCTTGGGTTTTTTTTAAGAGCTCACTGATAAAACAACTATACAAAAAACATTTCTATGGCGTTGTCAGAACTGCAGCTGGAAACACTGTCCATAAAATGCTCAGTGCCCTCCCACATTAAAACAGCAGCAAAACCCCCTCCTTGTCCCACCTCTCTCTCCAGCTAGCCTCCCTTCTTTCTTCTCCCCTTCAAAACCGAACTTCTTTTCATGAATTGTCCCCACTCCCTCTCGCCCTCGCCTTCCCTCTCTTGCTGGAGTCACCAGCGATCTCCTTGTTACCAAATGCCAAAATCACTTTTCAGTCCTTGTATTGCTGACCTTTCAAGCAGCATTTGGCACAGCCGGCCATATCTGCTTTCTCAAATGCTCGTTTCCGTACACCGCCGTAACACTGCACCCACTTTTTTTATGCCTACCTCCCTTTGCTGATTACTCTTCCTCCACTCCACCAAGCCCGTAAATGTACGCGTTCTCAGCGGTCTGTCCTGGCTTCTCTTGTCATTCCCCTCCTCCTCCTTAGGGACTTTATCCAGTCCCATGAGTCCAACCACATGCTAAGGGCTGACAATTCAAGACCCCCTAACTCGATCCCCGGGCTCGCTCCCGAGTGGCAGGCCCATATGCCATCTGGCATGTCCTCTTTGGTGTCCTACAGGATGTCGAAAGCAGCTTGTCCAAGCTGGACTCATTTTCCCCTAGAAAGTCTGTTCCTCCTCCTGGGTTCCCATCAACAACCCAGTCGTCCGAGCAGGAAGCCTGGGAGCTGTTCTGGACTCTTCCCTTCTCACTCCCCACATCCAATCAATTCCAGAATCTTAACACTCTCTCTCTCCTCTGTCTGCTTTTCTCCAAGTCTTCTGCTCACTCTGGTCCAGCACCATTATTTCTCATCCAGGTTACTCCTCCCCGGCTCCCTCCCACTCCCGACCACACCCTCCCCCCCAGCCCCAGTTCGAGCCAGAATCATCCTTCCAGAAGGTCAACTGATTGCACCCCCCCCACCCAGCTTAAGAATGAAGTCCAAGTCCTGCCATTTTTCAAAGGCTCCTGCCTATCTCTCCATCTCTCCAACCTTGTCCCTCCCCCCTCTCCCCCTTCCCCTCTGTGCTGAGGCAGGTTTCCCATCTTTGCCCAAGTGACCCCCTCTCTCCACACTCGCTAAACACCCTGAATGGTTTTCACCCCTCTCCCCTTACCTGCTATTAGTCTCTCAGGTGTCAGGTGAGATGTCACTTCCCTGAGGTCTGGGTTAGATGACCCTCCAGTTTCCTGCAAAATATTTGGTTTTCCCCTAAAATACCTACTTAATATATTTCTTTCAATTAGAAAAAGAGACCAAGAAATCCATTATCTTTCTTCTTGTCTAATCTGCCTGGCTGTTCATAGTCAAATTTAGACCTCAACCACAAGTAAGTATTTAATTTCTGATTTCTGCTAAAATCTCCCCTTATCTCTACAGTTTCTCTTTTATCTTTAAATACCCACATAAGTATTTTCACCATAACCCCTGTAAATCCCTCACGGAGCAGGTGGAATGCTGGTTTTCTATCTAGGGACTCATTTCAGCCCTGCCCCAGCAGAAGGAGCCAGCACCCTCATCCTGTTCCCAGTCCTCCCCCACAGGTTCCCCCACAGCGGGCAGAAGCCTCCCTCCTGCCCTCACCCCTAGGCAGGGGCAGAGTTCAGGGACATGATTCTGCTCTGACAAAGGTAATCAGACCAAGGTGCCCGCAGGTGGCGGTGGCTGTGTTTCAGCCCTGCTGTGTGGCAGATTGGCCGTTTAAAGGGGCTGGACCTTCAGTGCCTTAACACAAAGTAGAATGAGAGAAGAAGGAAATGCATGCCAGAGACCTGCCATGGGGAAGAGGTTCAGGGCAGGGACTGCCTAGGAGAAACTCATCCTCATAGCGTGGTCCCGCTTGCCTTCCTCACACATTCCCAGCCGGGGACAGAGGTGGCTGATGCCCTGAGGACACAGGAATGTTTTCTAATGCCACTCAGGGCCCTGGTCTCACCCTCACACCAAAGGCGTCACATGAAAGGGGTTACAGCTCAGGAACTGGGATCGGAGGTGATGCTGATTCCTCCCTCAGCCACGCTACATGACCTGCCAAGTCACACTGCTTCTCTGTGCCACAATTTCCCCATGGGAAAGGCCAGTCATTTGGCAGGTGCTTTCTGGGAGTTCCTAGAGCACACGGCAGTCATCAAAGAACAGACACAACCACTGCGCTCATTAGATAATAATCCTGTCTTAACAATAACCCCTTGTGATGCCTTCACTAAGTACTTTCACATATATGCATTTTGATAAACTGGCCCTAAGAAATGACCCTGTGATGTAAGCAAAGTAGGTACCACCCTCATTTTACAGATAAGGAAACTGAGGTTCAAAAAGGCTAAGCAATTTGCCCAAGACTAAAACCCAAAACTTCTTTTTGAAGGCAGAGACTGAGACTGATTTGTTCACTCGTAATACCCATCATCCTTCTAGCCAGTCTCACAGAAGTCGGTGCTCAACAAAACTTGGAATAAAATCATTCACATCCCATCATGCTCTCCCCCAACAAGCCCTGCTGCCTCCTCTGAAAGCCAGAAGGCTGTTCCAGAAAGGGCACCAGCACAAATGCTGTCGTCAGCCTTGGCAGCTCCCCACACAAATGTCTAATAAACATAGGTGAGACGGGAAAGGCGCCCTTGAGATGTTCCAGCTCCTCCTATGATCAAGGTCAACGGCACAGTCACAAAGCCCCAGAGCTGAAAGGGACCTCATGGGTCACCTAGAGACCCAGCCCATGTCTGTCACGTCCCTGGGTCCTTCACACCCTTTAACACAGGGCTGGATAAGTGACACAGCCTAGGCAAACAGAACACTCCTCCTCCCTTGGTAGCATGACTGGGTCAGAGACGGGCACGTAGTCTAACCTGGGCCCATCAGAGGCTCCCCTAAGACACTGGTATGTGCTCACTAGGTCTGAGAGAGAGGCGGCAACCACACAGACCATGGACCCTGCAATTGCTGGAGGCATCTTACCCTACTGTGTTAAAGAAGCCATCTGCAGGATGAAGCCAACATACCAGAAAGCCAGGCCAAGACGAGGAAGGACAGACAGAGCCCTGCCAACCTCATCTGAGCCTCTGGGTCCAGCCACACATAGTCAGACAGTGCCTGGGCTGCCCCGCTAGGAGAGCCCATCCATCCCCCTAGGGCTGGGGCAGGTGTCCTGAGGAGTATTTCTGACACTGGCAACTAAAAGCAGTCTAATACAAATGGTTGATTGCTCTCTTCTGCTAACATGTGTAACTGAGTATATTACTGCCCCCAATTCTTCGCCCCTCCCTGTATGTACACCCTTTGTCATGTGACTCTGGAATTCTCCCCTTAGAAGCAGAGCATATTTCCCCACCCTTTGATTTTTTTTTTTTTTTTTTTTTTAGGAGGTACCGGGGATTGAACCCAGGATCTCGTATATAGGAAGCAGGCACTCAACCACTGAGCTATATCCGCTCCCCTCCACCCTTTGATTTTTTATCTGAACCATGTGACCTGCTTTGACCAACAGAATTAAGCAGAAGCCACAGTATGCCCATCCCCAGCCTGATGCGTTCCTGCTTGCCCTCATGAACTCCTGCCCTCACAGTGAGGCGGACACACCGGGGCTGGCATGCTGGTCCTAGGAGGAGAACAAAAGCCTGTGCTGAAGACCTGCCCCAGCCAGTGCCCCAGCTGGGGCCAGCCTAGATCACCAATCCCAGCCAATTCACAGCCTAGTGCACTAAATAAGTACTTACACTGAGCACCCTGAGCTCTGTTAGGAGGCAATAACTGACAAATACAACCTATCTGCCACTCCACTTAACACCTTTATACAAAGCTCCTGGCAGAGAGAAACTGCATCTTAAACATTGCTATCTCCCCAGCTACTAGCACAGTTACTGGTACATGGAAGGGGTGGAGGGGAAGGGAAGAAGACAGGAGAGAGGGAAGGTGGGAAGAGGAAGACCCCCAGTTCTCTTGTACCCTCCAACCAGGTTTGAAGTTCTGACCTCAACAAAGCAGGGACCCACCCAGACACTGGCAGTTAAGCTCTCTATTTCTGGTACACAATATATATTTTTGGGGTTCTGCTTAGGGACTACTCTAATATTGGGGGGCTGATTTCTAAGGACCTATCACACAGGCCATTGGGCCAAGGTCCCAAATGCTCACTAGTCAGCCTGCAATTTGAGGGAGGCCAATGTCTGCCCCCACAAGAGTCAGGCAGGAACAGGCTGATGGATAGCTGGGTATACAGTACAGCAGCCACAAAAGCATGTTAAGCACACCCAACTGATACGTACCATTCGCAAGGGAAAGGCATTTTACAGCCTCTCATTAAAATGGGGAGAAGGATTAAGAGGCCCCTATCTTGATTAATGACTTTCTCTGCCTGAAAGATATAATCCTATCTATAACTGCAAGGAACTAAAAACAAAATTAAATTTCTAGCAAGAGATCATTTAGGGCACATGTTGCACCATGCCCCTAAGAATTATTTTTTTAGATATTTTATCCAGCTTAAAGGTACAAGGTATTCTGAATCCCTAAAGCAGAACTATTTTGCAATAGGCAGCAGAATTCTCCTGGCTGTTCCCAAGGAGTTTATACTTTTAAAAAGAACAGCCACCTTCCCTTAGGTAAAGACTGCGCAGAGGTACATATAATCTGAAAATATCTAAGGATTGCTCATCTCCTCTGATCCCTTTAGGGAAGTAGGCAACCATCAATAAATCAAAAATGAAAACTCCATTGACTTCACTAATCTCCTTCTCTGCATCCCATTGTCATCTTGAAAAAAATCAGAGGGCCAGGAACTACTCAAATTGGAAGGCACCTGCGAGACACTTGAGTCCAACCTCGTAACCGACAGATAAAGAAAGTGATACCCAGATAGGTGAGATGACCAACTCAGAGCTCCCCACTAGGCATAAATTAGAGTCGGCTGACTCCCAGTCCAGTGCTTTCTGCTCGCTCGCTCTCTCTCTCCTCTCTCCCTATCTCTCTCTCTCTCTCTCTCTCTCTTTTTCTCTCACACACACACTTTCCCTGTTTCTCCCCCCCTCACCACCATTTGAACCAACATCTATTGAGCGCCATCTCTATGTTAGGAATTATGGGGAATCCTAACATGGAAGATGAGTGGATTGGCTCATGCAACACCTGTTCAACCCCCTTCCTTCTACTGCAGAGAGATGGAAATGTTCAAGCACTGAATTTCCTGGACTCCCTTGCAGCTAGGGTTCCAGGTGTGATTTAGGTTCCACAGTCACACCTACTTGCACAAGACATTGACTCAGAACTAAATTACATGCAGAGAGAGGTGCTTACATGGGACTTTGGTTTGCAATGGAATCACATGGGGAGAGAGAGGTGCAGGGTGTCCACTCTGCTGGTAAGAATCTTAGCAGATGATCCTAGCTCTGGAGACAGGGACTGGGGCAGGTGTCCTCATTCAGCATATTTCTGACCCTGAAGAAGGAGCAACTTCCTTAGTGGCCCAGTTCTATGATGCAATTTGGAGAGTCATTCCTGTAATGCAGCCTCAAGTCAGTTTCTACAGCCATAACAACCATTCTGTGGGCTAACTAGAATTCCTAATAAATCATTTCTACTTTTTAAAAAGCTACAGTGGGTTTCATTTGTCTGTAATTCAGAACCCTAATGAGAGAAGCAGATGCGGCTCAAGCAGCTGGGTTTCTGCCTACCACATGGGAGGTCTCTGGTTCGGTTCCCAGTGCCTCCTAAAGAAGAAGAGCAAGACAGAGAGCTAACATGCCAGCCTGGCGCAGAGAGCTGACGCAACAAGATGACACAATGAGATGACGCAATGAAGAGGCACAACAAGGAAAACACACAATGAGAGACACAACAAGCAGGGAGCGGAGGTGGCTTAAGCCATTGGGCACCTCCTTCCCACATGGGAGGTCCCAGGTTTGATTCCCGGTGCCTCCAAAAAAAAAAGAAGATGAGCACACAATGAACAGACACAGAGAGCAGACAGCGAGTGCAAACAACGGGGGTGGGAGGGATATAGAAATAAAATAAATCTTAAAAAAAAAAAAAAAACCTAATGAGTAATAAGGAAACTTGAATTATTTAAAATATATATTAGAATTCAGGTGTTTGATCCAGACTGCTCATCCCATTAGGAGTTCAAATTAGACATATTTGATCTATTCACAGGCATTATATGAAATGTATACCCAGGGATTTAACACCTTTATACAAAGAAAGTAGAAATGTGCTAATTTGTGTTCATGTGTGATGGGTCATATGAGCACATTCATATCCACATGACTTTTAGAAGAGTTTCAAAATGGGTAGAATCACATCTGATGCTTAAGCAAAATAAGTGGGCTTCAATTATCTGAAAATAGCTGCCAAGTCCATGGAGACAGCAATTCAACACTGAATCACCAACATGAGGAGCCATTTCCCAGATGCAGGAGGGAGTAGGCCCTAGTGCTACAAAGCATGATTGTCTGACATGCAAGCTTTCCAGTCTCCCCTCTTCTGTTATTTACCTCCATATCTGGAACTTGTCACCCAGCGTAGTATCCAATTGTCCTGGATAAAGCTGGTCCAGAGGAGGCCACAAGCCCCAGGCTGAACCAAGAAGTCTCTCTCTGGGACATGCCAACTTGGTGCTAGAACACAGGAGTGAGTCTACCCATGCCCCTTACCCTGAAACATGGAGAAAGGGGCCTGTTTTTAGTTGGAGAGAATATATACAGAGACAAGATGAGTTGGGGACCATGAGGGAGAGAGCAAGAGGGTAATTCGTGCCTTTTTGGGTGTAATTTCAGCCCAGGACCTGACTGCTCCAACTCTCTTACCAACTCCATCAGCTTTTGCAGGGCCCTTCCCAGCAAGATGAGCCATAGGCCCCTTCTGGCTCAGGCCAGTTAGAGCTCGGTTTAACCACAAGAATCCCTACAGCCAGCCATGAAGTGTAGGAGTCCAGCACCATCAAGACACTGGTTTCCCCAGAAGAGCGAAAGGTTGGGTGGCCATTAGTGCTAATGAAAGGACATACCGGGGAGACTAGGACAGAGTTTCACCCCCAGAGAGGTGGGGTGCCTGTAGCAAGCCCCATGCTGTGCTCACCACTTTCCTCTTCTTTCTAACCCTTATATAACCTGGGGTGGGGGTGGTTTGATTATGTTATTTATAACTCCCTCTTGTTGTTGTCTTTTTTAACTTTATTTTTAAAGAAGTTTGAAATTACAGAAAAGTTACATTGAAAATACAGGGGCTTCCCGTATAACTCACACATTTTCCCCTATTAAAGACATCTTTCATTAGTGTGGTACATTTGTTACACTTGAGGAACAAATGTGGAAGCATTGTCACTAACCATGGTCTACAGTTTACATGATGGCTTACACTATGCACCACACAATTTTGTAGGTTTTGACAAAATGTATAGTGGCCTGTATCTGTCATTACAAAATTATGCAGAACAATTCCAATGTCCCAAAAATGCCCAAGTTCCACCTATTCTTCCTTTCCCCTCACTAACCGCCTCTTCTTTGTAACTGTCCCAGGAGAATGAGTCCCACAACCAAACGACATTGTGTTTTGTGGAGTTTAGATCAGCAGCACTGGAAGATGCTACTGAGGCCAAATGAATTGCTCTGAGTAACAAAAGACTGAGAAATTCAAACCTCCAGGGAAATTGAGAAGGAAGGCTGAACCCCAAGTGAGGAAGAGGGCAGAGTGAGAATCGGGAGGGTGTTCTCTATGGAGAAGAGATTATGGTTAATGAGGATTTTTTCAAATAAAGAGCTAAGTGCTGTGCAGTGTCATTTCTGCCTTGACCCCATAGATGGTCAGTAAAATTACTAGAAAGTGCCTGGTCTGCTGGTATGTAACCAGTGACGGGGCTAAGTAGTATTCACTGGAGACCTGGGCTGGGACCAAAGCAGTCATTCAGGTCAGCTTTCTATAGGTTTAAATCCAATACGTTTTAATGCAACCTTGTAGATTACGGCACTTCTACTTAATGGGACACTATACTTACTTAAAGTGATAAAGCTGAATAGAGGGGGAAATGTAAGTTTTAAAAGAAGAACTTTGATTTGTATGTTCATGATGATTATTGCTCTGAAAATGCAGACACAAAGACTGAAGGGCAACATGCAAAAATAAAACCAGCTGTGTTAGGTTAGGGTCATTGTGGGGATTTTCCCTTCTTTTCTAAAAATTTCCTCTAGTGCTACTTTAAAATCCAGTTGATTAAAAGAAACTTGGAAAATTTAATGCAGACATTTGGTAAGTATCTAAAATGTCCAAGCTCTGTGAGGGGCTCGGTCCTGGGGTACCTTCAAGAAGTTTACAGGCTGGTAAGGAGACAGCAGTTCACAACTAATGACAAGGGAAGAAGGGGTACGTACGGCGTGGGGAAGGGGAATCATCCACGAGGCCACAGAGAAGAAAATATATCCAATTGGTAAGTTGACAAAGGCCCCGGGAGGAAGGGACTCAAGGAACTGGAGGGCAAAAGGAGTCAGTGAAGGTATCTGAGAAGAGGTGTACCAGGATCAGAGCTGAGCTGGAGAGAATTGCCAAGGCACCAAGAATAGAATAAGGGTCTAGAAAGAAGAGGGCTCGTGCAGAACAGTGATAAGGACGGTTTGGCCTGGATAACAAAGGGCAAGGGAAGAGAAGGAGAGGAAGGAATCCACTGGAGTGCAGGTTCTAGAATAGCTTGAAGGGGAGGAAATCCCTAAGACGGCAGGCTGAGTGGAAAGACACAGGGAGAGAGTGAATGTGTGCATACAATGGCAGGCGCTGCTCCTGCCCCGTGTTTTATGGGTGAAAGAAGGAAGAAGAAATGCATTGCATGTACGTTGGATAGTATTGGTCAGAAGAGAAGCCTATTGCACTAGAGAATGAAAGTCAATCAAGATTAGTGAGTAAAAATAGAACGTATTAAGTCACAGAATTCAGGGGAAAGCAGAGAGTTCATCAACACACTGTGGGAAAGCAGATTAGATAAGCAGAGGGAACAGCGAAACGTCCTCATTCTTGCGATCCTAACAGTGAGTGTGAGCCAGAACCTGGGTGGAATCTGATCAAATAAGCCAGAAGGTTTGAAATTCTGCTTTCTGACCAAGGTGGAAAAAGAGGGACCAGATTTACCCTACTGCCTGAAACAACCAAAAAACCAGACAGTGTTTAAAACCACGGTTTTCAAGAGACCGGGCATGGGGCAACAAAAAGACAGCGATCCTAGGGAATCAGAAAACAGACCAGATAAACCTTGCAACTGCCCCAGCTCACTGCCGTGGGAGAATTTCTAGATTGCGGCGCAAGAGGACAACACCCGACAGAATCCCTGATCTGAGGATCGGAACTGAGAGTCCAGGGAGACCAAAGCAGCTAGAGTTTGCAGGGCAAAGTAGCAGAGAGGAGACTGCGTTCACAGAGAGAAAGGTCAAGAGACTAGCCACGGGTCCCCTGTGAGATTTCAGCACTTGCGTGTGAGCAGACGCTCTAAAGAGGACGCGCAAACCACCTGGAAGGACTAAATGGAGGGAAGAGCACACAGTGCCCACACGGGACTGGGAATCCAGTAATGCCTGTTCCCACCAGCCAGATGGGAAAATCTCATCATTCACACACTAAAGGTCTTGCTTCTGGAGGGAATAATTAGCCCCAGACTAAACACAGCTCTGGAATATAAAAGGCATCTATAAAAAACTACAGCTAACATCTTACTTAATGGTAAAAAAAAAAAAACAATGCATTTCCCCCTGAGACCTGGAACAAAATAAAGATGTCTACTCTCACCATTCCTATTCAATATTGTACTGGAAGGTCCAGCCAGTGCAATAAAGCAGGAGAAAAGAAATAAAAGGCACCCAGATGGGAAAGGAAGAAGTAAAACTCTTTATTCATAGAAGACAAAATCATCTATATAGAAAATCTGATGGGATCTACCAAAAAAGCTAGTAGAACTAATGAGTGAGGTTAGCAAGGCTGCAAAATACAAGATCAATATACAAAAATCAATTGCATGGTCGCCCCTGCACATTCACGGAAGAGCTGGGGCTTGTGCAGAAGGCGCTCAGGGCACAGCCCTGGGCTGGTCCATCCCGCCTGATCACACCCACTCAGTTGCTTCCACCAACAATGAGAGTAATAATAATACCTGTAACAATTATTTTATTAATGGCAGTTAACATTTATTGGTCGCTTACTCTGAACCAAGTCCTTTGTTAGACATTTTACAGCATTGTCTCATTTGATGCTCATTACAAATCTCTGGTTTGTATCTTATTATCCTTATTGCATAGACAGGGAGAACGAGTTTGGGAAGGGTTAGTTAGCTTTCCCAGGGCCACATGGCTAATATAACTCAGTGGACACCTCACCCCAGAGGCCATGTATTGTTCATATTTATTTCAGGTTGGATCCAGAGTAAGAATGAGCAAAAGGCTCATTAAAATGGCTGCCTACGGCTGCCAACATCAGCAGGAGGGCGTGAAAAACACCAAAGGCAGCTATGGAAGGCAAATGACCTACGCATTATCCATTTGACGCTAAAACAGTGTTGCTTGCCGCCCCGAAATTTTTGGCAGCCACAGGGTTTTTTGTTTGTTTTTGTTGTTGTTTGTTTGTTTTTGAGGTACCAGGGACCAGGAATTGAACCCAGGACCTCATATGTAGGAAGCTGGCACTCAATCACTGAGCCACATTGGCTTCCCTGAGTTGGTTTTTTTGTTTGTTTTGCTTGCTGTTTATTTTTTGTTTGTTTTTTCAGGAGGCGCCAGGAACCAAACCTGGGAGGCAGCTCAACCGCTTGAGCCACATCCGCTCCCCAGCCATAAGCACCCATCACAGAAAATCGGGACTTTTCATCTCCCAGGACACAGGCAGGCCCAGATGTTTGGTCACCTAAATTGACCACTTCACCCTGGGCAGAGCTGCAAGGCCGACAGAACGGCAGCCAGGCTAAGTCCAGCACACGGCACGGTCGCCTCTCCTCAGCGATCACCAAGCGAGTGACCCAGGCCTGGTTCAGCACGCCCCAGCCTCGGCCACAGAATGTCAGCTCCCTCAGAGCGTTCACTGAGTGTCCTCTGACCCTCTCCCGCAAAGGCCTGGGAGCTAGATGCCAGGCAGACCATGTGCAGCCATTCAAAAGTAATTTATGCCGCCTGAAATGCCCCCTGGGTCAGCATCGTTCTGCACCCAGCTAATGAACGGATTGATTTTAGGAACACCTTTGATCATTAAAAGCCTGATTAAGACTTCCCACCTCTTACCCTTCTTGAGGAATGAGCAATGAGTCCCCCTGCAGCTGATAGCCTCTGGTTCTCCCAACAAACGTGCTCGCTGCAATCTTGTGTTTAATTCGTCTCTTTCTTCGGATGAAATAATTGTATCCCCACTCTGGATTTCATTCATAAGATCGCTTACTCCGCATATGGCAAGCTTTTTATTGACTGACTCGCTTATCACAGGGCCATATGCTGCACACAGAGCAAAGCAATGATGCATTAGGCTAACACCCAGCAGCAACTGGGGATAGTCAACACAGCCTGACACTGGTCAGGCGGCCAAGTGACATTTAGTTGACCATCTACTACGTGTCACAAACCAGGCCAGGGGGTCTGGGCAGACTCAGAAATGAGCAAGAAGCAGGTTTCTCAAGCTCGGCACTTTGACATTTTGGGCCGAATAGTTATTTCTTGTTGGGGAGCTGTCCTGTGCATTCGCAGCATACTTGGCCTCTACCCACTAATTGCCAGTAGCAACGGCCCCCCAACCCCCAAGTTGTGACAACCAAAAATGTCTCTAGACATTGCCAAATGCCCTGTGGGGGACAAAATCATCCCCGCTTGAGAACCACTGCCTTAAGGTGTTTGCAATCTGGAAAAGCAACTAAAACAAGTACACAAATCTCTGCGATGGAAGGCATCACAGAATAGTTATGGGAGGATAAGGTGACTGAAAACTCCAGGGTCCTTGGAGGCCCGCAACAAGAAGGCCAGCAAGTCACAGGGATGTGTTTAACTGGAGAGGCCAACTCTCACGAGGCAGCAGCCACTGCTCAGCTCCAGCCAAGTGCTACCAGATACTCCGATTTTTCAAGGGAATCCTGACGACTGGACTTTTATGTGAAATTCCCAATTTTTTAATATTTCCAATCAGTTAAAAATATTTTAAATACTATGTAGGCCAGGAAAAAAAGATCAAGAACCATATTCAGCCAAACACCTCTCCTGTGTAGGAAACTGGGCAGGCTACGAGAAGCAGTGCCAGGATTAGCTCATCTGGCAAGTGGGAGGTGGTCCATACAATTGATCTTAAACAGCAGTTCTCAACCCTGGATGCCCAGTCTAATCACCTGAAAATATTAAAAATCCCATCAATGCATTGACCCCACCCTACACCAATTAAATCAGAATCTCAGGGGGTTGGGACCAGATGTCCATGTGTTTAAAAAATCTTTCTAACATTCAGCCAGGATGGAGAACCACTGGTGTAGGGGAAAGAAACCAATAAGTGTCAAGGTCCACCTTCAGATAGTGTGTAGATTAAGATCCAGGACTCTAAGCCCAGCCCACCTGGGATCAAATTCCACTCTACCATGGCTAGCTATGGGGTCTAAGGAGAAACTTAACCTGGGTTCAGGGTCTCTCTCCATTCAATGGAGATAATAACATTACCTTTGTCAAGTTTGTGTAAATGACTCACAATCACTAAAGGTGAGGCCCAGATATCAGTGTTTTTCATTTTCCAGATTTTTATAATGAACAGCCAGGGTTGAGAATGAGTAATTAGTTTCCTTCCAGCTTGAACACAGTGAATTTCCCTGTGTGTGAAAAGAAAATGAGTACAAGGCACTCGCTAAGCTTGGGACTTAGACGTACCATTCAGATCTCTCAAGGAGGGACAGATGACGGCTCGGCATCCCTTTGGAATCTAAATCCCAAAGGGATACTCCATAACCCCACACACACAACCTTTGGCTGCTAGAAATAAGAAATATTTTGAATATCTTTCTAGGAAGATTTGATTGTGAGCAGTACCTCTCCTAACATGAGGGCCTTCCACCCAGAAAATTCAAAGAGCCCTAATGACAAAACACTGAGGATCTCGAAGCACCTGATCCAGGGCCCATCCTGATAACATTTCCATTATTCACCTGAACTTCTGTAACAAGGTGGATAACTACAGGGCTTCCATTAGAGACACACACATTTATCATTTGATTAGGAGAGATTACCTATTTTTCAATAAAATATATATCCCCTAACTGGGATGGACAGTTATAAATAACTTGGGAAACTCTAGTCGACGCCCCAAACATCATGATGTAGGTTAAAAGAAAAAGCCTCTCTGATCACTGTCCTTTTGTGTTCCCCAACCCATTTTTCATGTTTACTTGCTGTCACCCCAGATAAGTGATCACCTTGGCTATATCCCATTTTCTCACAAGCTAAGGTGGGAGGAAGAATTGTCACAATCAGAAAGGTAAGATCAAAGTCCCAGGCAGGAGAAACAGGGGTCTGGGACCTTTGCCTGGTAATCTGACAGCTAATTAGTTCACCTCCAATTTGTGTCTGGCAGCTACTAGGGAAGCCACAGAAGTGGCTTCCAGTTAGGGTTTTACTCCAGCTGTCCGATGGAAGAGCTTGAAAGCCCAGCAAAGGAAGCTGAGCCTCTCTTTCCACACTGAAATGGAGGCCTGGTCCTTCCATGATATTCCTTCCTTCCCCAGCCATTGAACCATTCAGGTGGCTTCTGATGCAAAAATGAAAGGCACTCTCAACGACCAAATCTGGAACAATTTGAGCAAGAAAAGAAAAAAGTATTATAGGTTGGAGCCCAAAGTATAAAATAATAATCCATGAGTCCAGAGGAGACTTGCAATTCTGAGAAGATTGAGTGGACATAATTTACCCTATTCTTCTCACTAAGTATAACAAAAAACTCTGGACACTATATATAAAACAAACATATGAAGATCTGAAAGGTGGACAAGGCAGACTGACTAGTGAGCTCAGGACCCAGGAAATGACATGTGAGTGACTTACCTGGATTTTCTTTTTGCCTCATATATCTCACACATGGAGCAGAAGAAACTGGCACCCAGGAAATGCCAACACATGCTGACAAAAAAAAAAAAAA
>JAQZBX010074926.1:0-14679 GCA_029593785.1 Cabassous unicinctus
AGCCTGGAAGTTTTCTTCATCAAAGCCAAAATAAGAGAGTCTGTGAGCAAGACATAAATTACAATCTTATGTAACATAGTCATAGAAGCAACAATTCTTACATTTACCTATTCTATTGGTTAGTAGGAAAGCATATATCTCACCCACCCTCAAGGGAAAGGGATGACACAGGTATGAATACCATGGGAAGGAATAATTTCAAACACTTTAGAGTCTCTTCATGCTCACACTAGTCAGGATATGACCTTCCATGAGAAGTTCTAATAAAATGAAAATTGTCATAAGAAGTTTTCTATGCCTAGGATAGAATCATTAATAGATGATCTCAAAACAATTCAGTGATTATTGGGGCCTAGGTAACCATAATTGACTAGGATAGAGAGTTCGTCCACTCCCAGCGCTTTACCCTAAGATTTCAGTCTCATGCTTCATTTTCAGTTTTCTCTGTGCCTGAACGATTTCATTATGTAAATTATTTTTACTACAGTTCATTTTATTTTCTAAAGTACAGAATAATTTCCTTATTTTTTAATATTAAATAGAAATATTTAACTATTTTATCTGAAAAAAGCTCATGAATATTAATTTTAGTGATAATAATTTATGTTACTAATATATCTGTGTAAACATAAAAATGCTATAAGTGCAATTATAGCACATATAGAAATTTTCAAACATAACTACAACACTACTATTAAAATTTAAATTAGCAATAAAATTTAACATGACTATTAACATGGTTATAGGAAAATTGACACATATGAATATTAAACAGAAATGTAGCCAAGGTAATTTTGAGTTTGACACATCAATGTTAGTACCAATTTTCTTTACTGAAACTGATGAATACCATTATCATGCACACAAATTATTTGATATCCACTTGATACAAATGCTTTTCTCACTATGGGGTTTGAAATTGTATGTACTCTAGAAAAGGATGTTCTTTAAAGTTAATTCATTCCTGTGCTTCACCACCATGTGTCTTGCCATGTGGTAGAGTTCCCAAGGATCGCTGGCAGCCAGTTTTTGCGAAGAAAACATCACCTAGATGAAACCTTTATTTTGGGCATTTTTTTTCAACCTCAAAACCATAGCTAATAATTTACCATTGTTAAAAGCCAAACCATTTTGTGTATCTGTTTTTAGCAGCTGGGCAAACTAAAGCACTCACAAAGTTCTTGCCTGCTTACTTATTATATTCCAAAATATTGTAGCAGTGGTATTGTAGCCATATTAGCAATATTCTCTGGCAATGAAATTATTGCCAAATATCACTACATCTAGATGTAAGCTGGGCATCAGATGACATAGAATATGCTTATATATACTTTTTGTTATCATCCAAAAGAAAACACTAATGAAGCATTTTTATAAAACACTATAGGCCCATTGTTAGAATCTGGGGTTTATTCTTCACATTTTAAACATCCTGTCATGACAACCACCATAATTACTTAATGAGTTTCTGCTATTTTTCCATCATTTTCAAATGACTTGGGAAATATTCTTATATAAAAATAGATAAAGTTACTATGTTGGATTTTACATTATAGTGGACAGATTAACAAGTAATATTTATGTAAATAAAATAGTATGTTAGGAAATGATAAATCATATTCAAAAGAAAGTAAAGTAACGTAAGGGGATTTGGAGATCTATGAGGATGCTGTAATAAATATGGTGGTTTCTGAAAACTGAATGTGGGGGGACAGTGCAGTGTCTTAAGGATGTGAAGCTATTAGCCAAAATCATTTCTGGAAGGGTAGTTTAAGCAGAAGAAACTACTGGAGCAAGATCTTTAAGGCTTAAACTGGCCCAGTATGATCAAGGAAGAGCAAAAATGCCCTGTGGCTGGAAACAAGAGAACAAGGGCACATGTAGCAAAGAGGCCAAAAAAGCAATAGATGGTCAAATCATGGTAAAGATTTTGACTTTTATTTTAAATGAAATGGAGCCACTGTAGAGGTTTATGCAGAGGAGTGGCCTGATTTTACACAAGTTTTATGTGCAGCCTATGGCTGCTGTTTAGAATAAACTAAACAAGGAAAGAAGTGGGAAGAATTATAGAAATCTATTATTGCAGTCAAAGCAAAAGATTATGGCAGGTAGGGGAATTAACTAAAAAATATATCAGATTCTGGATATAGTTTAAATGACAAATTTTCCTCTATGTTAGATGTGAATTGTGATATAAATTTTTTTCACTAGTGTTTTCAGTCTAGGCAAATGGAAGGGTGAATTTGACTAAGGAAGGCTGCACATAGAGCATAGTTGGAATAAAAACAATCAGTTGTTAATTATAAAAGTTCCTATTAGAGATATAGAGGATGATATGAAGGATCCTAATCAGTCTCCAAATCAGGTGAAAGTTCTGGGTGCATACATAAATTTAGTGTCAGTAACATAAGGATGATATTTAAAGTCACAAAATCCTTGATTTGAGTGTGATAATTTTAATATAACAGTTGGAATAGAATTGCATCTCTGTACTTTGATATCATAAACAAATGAGTGTCCAGAGGAATCTCATCTAACCTTGATTAATGGCGGATAAAAGCATTCCTGATCATCAAAGTCCTTCCACAAATGTTTATTCCTAAAAGAGTTTCCTAAAATAAAATGTGGAATGCTTTTTTCCCTCTGTCATCTCCTTTCCACCATTTCTCCCTTCCACATTTCTCTTTTCTCCAATCCACAAAATTCACTTTGCTCTATACAGCAATGCTAAAATATATCAAAAGGTAGTAATGCGAGCCAAACACGCAGCAAGTAAAGATGCTTGTTGATATTTTGGTTAACAAAACAGGAAAAACTTGCCTTATCAATAAGACTTTCAGTTTGAGAGATTTTCCAATAAAGAGTATGGAAAATAAAGATTTCCATGTAAATCTTCAAAAATATTTCATGACTTTATTTTAAATTCAAAAAACAAAATAACAGGCAAAAAGCCACTTAACAAGTTATGGAAACATTACACCAAAAAGTTATGTCCAGGCACTTTTATCCATCAACTCATAAAAACAAAATTAATTGTTCCTCCAGGGTTCAGAAAGACACACAGATGAACACAGATTAGTTAAATGACATAATAAAAGACTTCTTGTTAATGGGATAATCGAAGAAGAGAAAAAATGCTTAATCATATTCATATCTTATAAAACTAAACCCTATATTATTTTTTACCTCTAGCATTACTATATTACCTTGTTTGCTTTTGAGACAAATATATTACAATATCATTAACTATAGTCTGTGTTACATTAGTCGTATTTTTCCCAGAATCACCATTCTTAACACCTTGTAGTTGAACATTCCTTTATTTATATTATTAACTATAATCCTCATCTACTGCACAAATCGTTATTATACACATCCTACCTTATGCCCAGCTGTCCTCAAACTAACATTAACTTCCCTAAAACTCCAAAATTTTATTATTAGGGTTTAAAGATCCATCTGTGGTATTATTCCCAAGGGGTAAACTCATGCAAAGCTTTCAAAGTGGCATTAGATGGTTTTAGCCCCATAAGTTAGAGTTCAGTTCTCAGATTCTCAGGAAAACAGTATTCATCATTTTGTTTCTCAGAGATGAACTTTTATTTCACACTCATTCACAGTCTGGCTGTTAACGCCAAAACTCATTAGTTAATAATACCTGTACCAAAATGTAAATTCAATGAACTCTCATAAAAAATACTAATCTAAAATACAAAATACTTATTCTAGTTATTGGACAATATCTTTCTATCCATAGAGGTTTGACTCTATAGGAATCCCAATTACCATATGAAATTTTCTAAATAATGATAGAATTTGACTAAGCAATTGTAACCATTGGCCAATTTGATGTAATTATGAATTCCAAAAATATAATTGGATCATGCTTGTAAACTGATCTGTTAATCTGGGCATGATTAGGTTATGATTAGGGCATTGAGCCCCACCCCTTGGTGGGTGGGAAATCAAATATAAAAGGCAAGGCAGAGAACAGAGTAGAAGCAGTCTTTGAGAAGCAGCTTTGATGTTGGAAAGAAGGCCCCAGGAGAAGAGAAGTGAGCCATTCACCGGATCGCCTACAGCTGACCTTGTGGAGGAAACAGGAGCTAAGCGCGGAGAGAAACACAGCTCCGGGAAGAGAGGAACCCAAGAAGCCTGAACCCTGGGCAAATGTCAGCAGCTGTCTTGCTCCAACACCTGACAATGGACTTTGGTGAGGGAAGAAACTTATGCTTTATGGCCTGGTAACTGTGGACTTCTACCCCAAAGAAATACCCTTTATAAAGACAAACCCATTTTTGGTATTTCACATTAGCACTCCTTTGGCTGACTAATACAGCAATATTGGCTATGGCCTCCATTAACTTTAGCACAAAACTTCCCTCCTAACATAGAAGTATAACTGTCAGGCAGACTGTTCTGGGTTTTGTAAAAAACAATCAAAGAACTATGTCCCTGCATGAATATTGTGTCCAATATCTAGTGAGAAATTTTGTCTCCTTGACTTACTATGCTCGGTGATCCGTTCCCTTATCTTCTTTCTTTGGATGGATTATAATGGTATATTTTATTGTACTCTAAAGTCTTTTTGTGTGTGTGTCAACTGTTGTAAGATTATATAATATCTTATCCATGAAATGTCAATCTTTATAATATAAATCTCACAATATTATAAAAGTGTCATTAATTCACAAACCAAAAATTTTGAGCCATGTCCATTTACAATTTATTTTTAAAAAGTTTATAAAATTTAATAATGTGAGTGAATAATGACCAAGATGATGAACAAAATATATAAAAGTACAGTGTGAAATATTATAACTTAATTACATAAACAGGTTTAAGTATAATTGTCCTTATTTTAAAAAATTATGAGTTTTCTCACTATGAAATTTCAAGAGGACGATGAAGGGACATATTAAACACATGACAAAAAAGCGACCAAGTTTCAAATAGTGGCTTATTTATCTGATATTAATGGCTCTTTGAGTCCATAAGTTTCTGGGAATGACTTGGAGCTGAATTTAAGCTAGAAAATATGATCCAGAATCAATATTTTCAGAAATGAATTGTTAACAAACTGCATCAGTCTTCAATCAGGGAGAAATTATTAGACTTGAATAAGAAACATGGAGAAGAAAAACCTAAGCCAGAAATGCACAAGGAGGGAAGTAAAGATCTAGATCTAACAGAATCTGGGTGAGAAGCCTCAATTCAGAGCATAAGAGAGAAAGAGGTTTGGGCTCCCAATCTAGTAGCATTTGAGGTACTGTTATCTTTGCAACTTTATCTCAAAATTAACTGGATTTCTGTGCTCTCTACTCATTTTGCTTACTTCCCCAACAATTCCATTGAGAGAGGATTATATGTTCTACATCAGAATGAGCATAATTTCTCTTCTTTATCAATCAATTTTATTGAAACACAGAAATGCAGATGGTCTTCCTTTCTGGTGCCTCTACTCATATTTTCTTGCACCACAACTTTTTCATGGCATTTTTAATTTCTGCATTTCTCAAAGTGTAAATCAGGGGGTTGAGCAAGGCTGTCACAATAGTGTAAAACATAGCCACCACCTTGTTCACTGGAAGTATGGCTGGAGGGCAAGTGTATCTGAATATACAAGGAACACAAGTTAAGATGGCCACAATAATGAAAGGTGCAAGTGGAGAAAGCTTTATTTCTTCCTTCTTCACTCTGGTTACTCAGAGAATATGAGATTAAAATATCAGAGATGAGTAGGATTATGAAACTCACCATGCATATGGCCCCACTGTTAAAGATTATGAATATATTTATGAAATAATTATCCATGCAGGCAATTTTCAACAGTGGTTGCACATTAAAAAGATAGTTTTCAATAACAATAGGGCTACAGAAGGGTAATATCAAAGCCAAGATAATTAGTGCTGAAGAATGAATACAAGATCCCATACAAACCAGTTTCACCAGTGTACCACAGACATGCATACTCATGATGGTTGTGTATTACAGTGGTTTACAAATAGCCACATAGTGATCAAAGGACATGAGGCTGAGAACTAAAATCTCCACACACCCAAAGAAGTAAATTGCAAATATCTGGACCATCCATTCATTATAGAAGATAATTTTCTTCTCTGTCAGTGCATCTATAATCAACCTGGGTGCCATGGTTGTGGAGGTACAGGTATGAGCAAAGGATTTGTAGAAAAGGAAGTACATGGAGCTCCCAAGCATCCAACATTATTTGATGGTCATCACAATAAGTAAATTTGCCAACAGAGTTACAAGATAGAGAAATAAGACTACAAACACTATTTCCTCCTTAAGAACATCTTGAGTTTACCCAAGCAGAATGAACTAGTTCACACTGCTATTCATGCCCACGGTTGGTGTAGATAAAGAAATGATGCAGCTCAGAAATAGTTCATCTGTAAAAAAAAAAAAAAATTTTTATACAGTTGTAATTTGACAAAAAGCATTATACTCGCAATCTTTACATCTCTAACTTTTTGTTCATGGTAGTCATAATTTTACCTTCAATATAAGTCAGGAGAGTAAATGTGAGATGATGGTGAGATGTTTAAATATATCATTGGGGCTGCCATTATAAAGGGAAGTTACATGCATATGAAATCTTCTGTTTTGCATGATATTGAGTTTCACTTCTTACTGATCCATCCTGGTGTTCCACTTCTTACATCTCTATAACCTAAATTATGGTTTTACTCAAATATGATTCCCCTTAATCTATCTGCCACAGATTTTGTTTTCTTTCAATATTTTTTCTATTTAAACAAAATTGTAAAAATATATAGTTGAATTTCCCCAAGCAGATATTTCTCATTGTTTTAAACTATTTCTTATACTTATATATAAATATCTATATAAATGCAACCATCCTGTATTTTATATATACAATTAATTTTCAATTTATTTGTTGAAAACCTTTTTTGCATGTAACTAAAGAAAATCAATAACACAATTATCCATTTTAGCAGTTGTAAGTTAACATTCAAACATTTCACACAATTATTTTACCATTTATTATTATTCATTTAACTTATTTTTCAAATTTTCACTTATAAATATTTTGAAATGAATTTTCTCATTTACATAATTTACCTTATTGTTTTTTAATTTCATGAAAATAAATTTCCATGGAATTAATGAGGCAAAAGATATGAATAATTCCATAATAATTAAAAACTATTGACATTCTTCCAGTTTGCTTTTATCACTATTTATTAGAAATATTTTAATTATATGAATTAACATATTTCCAAAACTAATATCAAAATTTATGGTAAGCCACCAGATGAAAAATAAGTGTGTTCTTTCAAAATTCATTTCTTGATCACATTCTAGAGTGCTGCTCTTGGTTGCCAACATGGTGCCCCAGAATTTTAGTGTTGTATGGATGTACGTGTAAATTGCAATATTTTTTTAATTGTTGCTAAAATTATAGACATATAGTAGAGATTTCTAATAAAATTCAAACTTGAAAGATTACTTCCTTTCTTTTTTGTGTAATTAAAATTATCATATTCAATTTTTTGTACTGATGATAGTATAGACTATTTGCCTGTTTTTATATCTAATATTTTGTCTGTTTGAATTAGGCATATATTTTATAGATTATCATTTATATCACATATTTAAGCTCTTACACCCCAGACTTTTTCCATTTTTATACAACCAAATTACCAAGAAAAAATTTCCCCTTGCTGGTTAGATTACAATTAAGGAAATTAAAAACTTCATTATTTCCTGTAAAGTTTCTATGTTTTTAACATTAATCTTAAAAGATCTGGGCTATATTTTAGCATGAATTTTTACATATTCTCACTTTTAAACTAACCTCCAATCTATAAATGAATCAATATCTCCATCAATTCAGTTATCATATATATACTAAGAACCTAATCATATCTTCAGTAGCTATTGTGAAAAGCTGTTCTCAAGCGACTTACAGTCGAATTGGAGGGATGAAAATCATCTAGTAAAATCAGCAATTGCACAAGAATTACACATGACTATGTGAGATAATAGAAAATTATTTGTTTTCAAAAAGTAGTGAGATTCTGAGAGAAATAATTGAATGGACAGAGAAGAATGAAAAATGAGAAGAAGTGGAATTATGGTTTTGAATGTGTAAACTGAAGTTTACAATTAGATTTCTTGGAAATCAGGTACACAATAAGTTTAAAGTGTGTTTTCCTGATGAGAATATTTAAAAATCAGTAAATCAAATTGTCTATTTACTCTAATAAAGCTACATAATTTATACAAATATGAAGATAATTTTCCAGTTCAGCAAAAAGAAATGACATATCGGTTTAATCACACCAGTTTTTATTAAAACTAATATCTCTATCAATTATCTTTGATAAATATAAAAGAGAAAATGAATTAATTATAGCTTCATTTCAATATATATTTTACATTGCTAATGGAGGAAAAACAAAAACAGGATTGTTCTTTGTTGTGGAGAGGGGCACACTGAGGTAAGAAAAGCGAGGAAAAGATTGTAAGAAGGGAAGAAGTATACATTATTTCAATGAAATATAGATAAGATATCCATTAAAATTACATGATCATTTAATCAGAACTTTAAGAGATAAATTTGTTGGCACATAATGGACAGCCATGAAAGTCATGTCATGCAAAACTATTTAGAATTGCTTTAAATAAGCAAAGGGAATGTTTAAGGATATGAAGATAGAAAAGCAACACTTGAACAACTTGGATAACTTGGCTCAGACTGTCACCTCAGGGGTTTATTTCTGAATTCAGCCACGATTTCCAAACTTTCCTGGACTATCCAACCTCTCTGATTTTGGGGGCATCCCAATATTAGAGAGTGCCATTTTCTACTTCTAAGAAAATTAATGTTTCAGATAAGAAACATACACTTTATTGGAAGTCATTTATTTGCTCTTAGAGGTAAGTTTTTCAATCAATTTGAAGGACATTCTTCACATTGTTTACAGAAGACTGATCTAATGGACATCTTAATCCATTTGCCTCATTTAAAAAAGTTGATTCTCCTGGAAAATATTTCCAAAATGAAGGATTGTAGTGCTACAAAGCTTTTACAAAGCCTCTTTTTTTTTTAACCACTGACCAAATCAGATTTATTTATTTTTTTTTTTTTCAAATATATTTCAAAAGATGCTTAGATTACATAGATGTTACACAAAAATTACAGTAATTCCCGTCATCTCCACCTCCCATACCTCCCATAACATTTCACATAAACCTCTTTCATTAGTGTGGCACATTACCTGCAATGGATACACACATCCTGGGGCTTTGCCACTAAGCATAGACCACAGCCTTTTTATTTACAGACGGGGAGAGTAAGTACATCAGCATTTTGAGGCCAGCCTTTCAGATGTTTCTTTTCTTGGGAGTTCCCTCATTAGAAGAGTTTAAGGTTAGTGGCAATGTTTCAGGGACAAGGTCTAAATAAAGATAGAATTCTTATCTGTTGTCCTGGGCTTTCAAGACTCATGGTGACCATTGTTCATGACCCACAACCACATGCCTTCTCTTGTTTGGGTGATAAGTGATAGTGCAGAGCATCAGGAGGAAAGAACCAGAATCCTGTGATGAATTCTTTGGCCAAAGACCCTCACTGACACTCTTTTCCACCTTCTCTCTGTATGAAAAAAACCTCATGGAGATTGATTTATGCTTTGTATCACAGAAGTTTAAGAGGAATGGGAAATACAAGGAGAGAAGAGACTCTTGCTGTTGTCTGATTTCACAGGGTTCTTTCTGAAGCACTGAATTAGGCACAATGCCAGGCTCGATGGGATGGGAGAGGTTGTTGTGCAAAACAGAGGAAATTTCTCAATTTGGTCCTGATAACTCTTTCATGGAAGAAAGTATACCATCTGTGAGAGAAATTCCTCAAGGTCAGCTGTTTTTCCAGTTTGTCCATTAGAGAAACAGGACTTAAATGTTTCCCTTTTTACTGCAATGGATAATGATAGTAATTCCCACAAAAATTTGCAATGCCTAAGGCAAGCTTTCAGGCTCTGCAGCTTCCAGAAAATCCATACTCCCCACCCAGTCCCAATGAGCTACCCACTCAGAAAGTCAGAGGGCAAAAGCAAACTATGGGGACAAGTATTTAAACTGAATCTAACTTTGAATTGTGGGTGCAGAATGACCATTCCTTTTTCTTTATGGTTTGCCATCTCTTCTAGAATTAGGATTGTTTTTGAAACCATGTAAAGGTGGATATAATTGCAATGTGTGTAGTACACATGTAACCTGGCCCCACAACTTACCAGCTGTGAATAAGTAATTTTCTTAAACCTAATTTCAATTTCCTCTTTTGTAAAATGTAACTAGTAATATTAATAATTTATTTATTGTAAGACAATTAATAAATTCTACCATTTCTCATCCGAACTTTTATTCTCTTTAAACAATATAGAAAGAACATGCTGAATTCTTTCTTCAAAGGTAAAATAATTATTAAATATTTTTCTTTTGTAATTTCTTTTTATTTTGAATATATGTCTGAGAGTATATACTATTCCACTCACAGGGTTAAAAGTTAGATTTTTGCCTTTGAATGTAGTTTCAACCAACTAAACATTGAACAGTTTACACTACACAATTAATTTCCTATCTTGAAAGCCATATTACCACTTAGAACTCTTATCCAAGAATTACCAGATTGGCAATCCATGCAAGCTAGGAACCTTCAATGAGGATAAAGAGAATGGTTGGGGTGAGAGTATTAGAGAGCAGTGGGAGAAAAAATGGAGATGGCAGAAGGACTTTGATAGATTGTACCATTCCTTGCACTTTTACTGAAGGGCCTACTGGCAACGAGCAGACAAAAATATGATAGAGAAACTTCTTGGAGAAAATTATATACAAAACACATGGCTTTTATTTTTAGAACAGAATGCAAGAATATTGGGAAGGCTATTATTAAGTCTCTTAAAATTTTTGTCCTCATGTTTCCCATCAGTTAAATGGGAATAAGAAGGCTTAGTTATAAAAAGTTACTACAATGACTGAAAAATATAATACATAAAAGAATTCTTGGCTAAAGAATGTGTAGAAAATTTTTTCCATGCTTTTTTTTAATCCTCCATAACTATGTGCATTTGAGGCAAAGAGAATGAATATGCTTTACCCAAAGTCACACAATTAGTTAGTAAAAGATCTGAGTTTATAATCCAAATCTCTTTATAATGAGTCTATAGATTTCCCTCTTAATAAGATTGTATAGTAATATAACAAACTCCCTTACCCTGAGAAATAAGAACACCCAATGAAAAAGCCCCTGTATCAAACTTCCCAGTTAAAAGATCCTAAACTAACTTCCAGCTCTGTGTGATGATCAAGCTTCTTAAATCTGATGGCAAAATCTTTAAAAGGGTAGTTTCCAAGATCATTGAACTCTCCAAAGTCCAGATGTGGAATCAAGGATTCCTTGATTCCTTGGGTTGCTCTCAGCACTAAGATGAACTGACCAGAAGTGCTCATTAAATATTCATTGTAGATTTAATGACTGGATTATCTAAATTGAATCCCAGTTTTGCTAAAGCAATGTTGGGGTTTTATTAAATGCAAGTTACTGTGGCCATTCAATCATGGGATCTCTAGAAATGCGGATGTATGTTAACTGAGGTTTGTACTATATTGGGTTTTGTCAATGTCTTCCTTACATCTAACTTTAGGATGGGCCAAAGCCCTATATTAGACTCTATCCATATAAATTTTACCTTCTAAGATGAGGTTTCCAGTGACTGTTCAGAAATTATGTCCAGATTGAAACAGGTAAGGAGGTTAGTGTTGTGTGTTTATAAATGTTCATGGGCCAAACTATATGATAACCATAATAAAATGAAAGATTCGAGTGAGGAGAGCTTTTGGACTACATACTGCACTGTTGTTTCTTAGAGAATATTAAAAAAATATTATAAAGCACACCATGCATATGATCCCATTATTGAACACATCTAGTAAATTTATCACACAAGTGTCTGTGCAGGCATGTTTTCACAAGGGCCGCAAGTCATAGAAATAGTGCTTGATCACATTGGGGCCAGGGAAGGGCAATGTCAAAGCCAGGGATAGATGTACTGAAGAACAGATACAAGATCTTACTGAAGCCAGAGTCACCAAAGCACCACAGACACCCCAAAATATGATGGCCATGAATTTCAGGGGCTTACAGATGACCATAAAAAAGTCCTGAGCATGAGCACAAAGATCTCCATGGACCCAAAGAAATGGGCAGCAAAGATATGAGTCATGCAATTATTGTAGGAAATGGTATTCTTCTGAGCAGGGAATATCAACCTGAGAATCATGGTTGTAGAGAAGCAGGCATCAGCAAAGGACAGGTAGAATAGAAAGAAGTTTATGGGACTCTCATGGGCTTGCCTTTCCTTAATAGTCACTGCTGTGAGAACATTCCCCAAAAGATTTGCTAAGAAAAATATCAGGAAGACCCCAAAGATTGCTTTCTGCTTCCCAGCATCTTGTGTTCAACCCCATCAAAATGAATTCATTCATACTGTTGTTTATTTATTGACACAGGAGTTCTAGGTAGAATGCAGATGTCAGAGGTTTAACTGGCACTGAGAAGAAAAGAAGTAACATTGTGGGAAAATCAGTGGACAGAACTCTGAATTCCATGGCTCTGCTCTATACTCTTGTTACTTTATACTGCCTTTGGTGTGTACTAGAACCTGCTGGGAATCTTTGTAAATATGCAGCTGCCCACTTTTCTCCTAGATTTGTCTATTGATGAGGAAACTCATTGCATTGGACCAAAGTATTTCCATTTTGAAAAAAAAAACTATCTTTCAGAAAGTTTGTGTCCTACAAAATTGAAAAATGCAGAGCTTGTTCTAAGATCTTGACCACGTGAATTAATTGCATTGAAACATGGCTTTCATGTGAAAAATTTAGTGCATATATCCACCCTACTTTATCATTAGTTGTTATAAGAATTGAAAAATAAATTTGCTCCCACAGTACACACAGCCATATACATATGTATTTAATCCATTTACTATAAAATCTGAAAGCATTATTCCAATATAAATAAACACTAATACTTTAAAGAAGTCCTTCTGAAGAAATTATGCTCATTTGCCAGTTTCAGTCCTGGTCATGACAAATAAATAAACAAATAAAAAAGAAAAAAAAAAAACACACCAAAAACACTGCATAACATTTCGAGGTCTCCATAATGGTGAGTTCCTATTCTTTACCTACTCTAGAATTTGCTCCATTGCTCAGCTTATAAATAAAATGTTCTTCTTTTCTGCCTATAAATTCAAGCTGGTACAAAATTTGTCATTTTCTTGTATCATGTTTTACTCATATATGTCCTTCTATACCCAGAATTACCTAGGGGATTTCCTCTTTTTAAATTTTTCATTAGAGAAGTTTTGAAATTACAAAACAATCATGAATAAAACACAGGATTTGTGTATACCACCATACTCTTAACATTTTGCATTGCTGTGGAATGTTTGTTACTATTGATGATAGCACTTTTTAAATAAGTTGTACTATTTTTTTAAATAGTAATTATTTTTGTTACACTTGAAAGATTGTTAGAATAGACCTGTCATCTATTATTTACATTGAATGAGTTTTTTCCCATATACCACCCTATTATTTCCGCTTTGTATTAGTATAATATATTTGCTTTAATTTATGGAACAACATTCTTATACCTGTACTATTAACTATAGTCCATCATGTACAAGATGGTTTACTGTGATGTAGAGGCTTATGTTTTATTTTTTAATTTTTATTGTAGTAATATATGCATCCTAAAATTTCCTCTTTTAACCACATTCACCTATACAGTTCAGTGCTGTTGATTACACTCACAGTAACATTCTACCATCACCACTATCCATTCCAAACCTTTATCCTCTGCCTAAATAGAAATTCCATACAAGTTAAGCTTCAACAACCCATTATCTCACCCCAATCTATCTCCTAGTAACCTATATTCTAGATTCTAACTCAATCAGTTTGCTTATTATATTTATATCATAACAGTGAAATCATACAATATTTGTTCCTTTTTGGCCTAGCTTATTTCACTCAACATAATTTCTCAAGGTCCATCCATGTTGTCTCATGCATCAGGACTTCATTCCTTTATACACTTGAGTAATATTTCATCACATATATAAATAACTACATATATGTATATATATACACCATATTTTGTTTAACCATTCATTGGTTGATGGATACTTTGGTTGCTTCCATCTTTTGGTAATTGTGAATAATGCCACCGCGAACATTGGTATGCAAATATCTGTTTGAATCCCTGCTTTTAGTAGCAGGATTGCCAGAAGATATGGTAATGCTATACTTAGCTTCCTGAATAACTCTCAAACTGTCTTCCACAGCAGCTGCACTATTGTATATTCCCACTAGCAATGAATTAGTGTCCCTATTTCTCCATATCCTCTCCTAACCTTACTGTTTTCTGTTGTTTTTCTTTAATAATGGCCATTCTAGTAAATTTTAAATGCTATTTATTATTAAAAAATGATTTGAAAAAAAAAACTATATTCCTCATACAATGGTATGAAATTTTTCTATTTTACATATTTATTCATGTTTATATATAGTTTATATTACTTAAATAATCATATAACACCATTTGTATTGTGATTTCAATTA
>JAQZBX010074927.1:0-14680 GCA_029593785.1 Cabassous unicinctus
TTTTTTTTTTTTTTTGATGGGTAGGATTTAAAGAGAAGGGGAGAGAAAGGGTGTTCCTGCCAGGGGAGTGACTGTGAACAAGAGTATGTAAAATACATGGTTAAAGAAGGGGGGCAGATGTGGCTCAAAAGGTTGGGAATCCGTCTCCCATATGGAGGGACCTGGGTTTGATCCCCAGGACCTCCCGGTAAAAATAAAAAAATAAGTGAAAATAAAAATAGTTAATGAAAATGCTTTAATAATGATTGAAGTGATGAATGCACAACTACGTGATTACGCCAAATACCATTGATTGTACACTTTGGATGGATTGTATGCTTTATTAATATGTATCAATAAAATTGATTTGTTAAAAAAATACAGTAAAGGGCACGTGCCAACTGTGAGAGCCAAAAAGTTCTTCCATATATCTAAAGAAGATCTAACAAAGTCTGTTTTCATTTGCTCAGTCTGCAGAATGACATAGGTATAAAAATATAGTATGAATTTTCTCTTGTAATCGTGAGCAGGCAGAAACTTTGGTTACCATTCTAGCTGTGACATCAAGTCTTCTTAGGGACTGTATGAATTCAGAGGACAAGATCCTTCCCATCACATTCCCCACAATCAACAACCTCCCGGTAAAAAGTCCCTGAACAGAGAGGTTGTGCTCAGGGGTGCTCAGAGCCTGAGGTTGGAGTAGCTAGAAGTTACTGGAATGGTGGGTTCCCTCAGCCTCTGTAATTACAACTCCTATTAGCTCCCATCCCACCCACAGGCTTCAGCTTCCTGTCCTGGCTTGTTCCTTAAGCTCCAGGTTGAAGATTATTTCGCGACACTGTAGGGATAACTTTGAAGAGCGGTGCTCAGGGTTGTTATCTGGGTAAGTGGATGATGGATGAAAAGGGTTGAGCAATACCTCCTTTACTGGATTTTTGACAGGGTTATTCTGAAACAGAAAAATGTCAGATTATACCACTAGCTAGACTAGAGTCTTCTGCTTCCTGAGATTTGGGGAGGGAGAGAAAAGGTTTGGGGGAAGAAAAGGAGGGACACACCTACCCCCTTTTAGGAGAAAGAATCCAATAACTACGACATTTTCAGGAAAGAGTTTGTCTGTAAAGCAACTTTTAGACCATACTTCAACACAGGAAGCATATGTTCACTCTTAAACTGCTGCATCTGTATTTGTAGTGCTGAGCAGATGAAGATGTGTTTGGAAAGCCAGTCCTGTGGTCTGCAAGAATCTTAAAACTCAAAAACAATGCCAGTTAAGTGGATTGTAAACCTAAATGCAAGAGCTAACATTATAAAACTTTTAGAGGAAAATGTAGGAGAAAATCTTTGTTACTTTGGGTTAGGCAAAAATTTCTAAGATTCAACACAAAAATGCATAAATCATAAGAAAAAATCCTAACTGGACTTCATAAAAACTAAAAATGCTATTTAAAAACTTTTAATTAGATTGATTAATTCATTCTAAATATTTTTTAAGTATCTATTATGTGCAAGGCATCCTTCTAGGTGCTGGCTGAAGGCAATGAATTAAATTCCTATTATACTGGGCTGTGGCAGGAAAATGAGCATTTAAAAAAGATTTCAACAATGAACAGCACAGGCAGTTATAATTAGACTTTGGCTAATCAAAAAATTCCATTAACCAGAACATCCCTACCATATGTTTTAATTTTGCGATTTAAACTTGTGGACATTCTAATACCAGGAAATGAGAAATGCTAAGAAACAAGAAATGTGTACAATAAGCCAGTCAGTTGGTATTTGTTGAACTTTATACCTTTTTGGCAAGAATCCTAGGACATGAATGCAGGATAAAGAATATTAAGAGTTTTAGAGGTTGGTCTGAGATCCCATTTCACTCCATATTATTGTACCATGGGACTTTAGAGTCAAGTAGACCCAAATTTGAAGTAGTTCTTTCTACTAGCTGTGGGATCCTAGACTCAGAAGAAAATGCCTACCCTGTAAAATTGTTACAAAGATTAATGAGGTAATAAATGTAAAGTGCAGGCATGTAATTTGGTCTCAATAAATGGAAACTATCATTGAATGATGATGATAATTATCATCAACACAGCACTGATGATAAAATCCAATCAGGCACATATATGCATATGTATTTATATATCATTTTACAAATATTGGTATGTACTGTGAAAAATTTTGATTTTTATGAATAATTAAAAAAAAAAAAAAATCCAATCAGGTTCCAAAAGTTGGCCAAGGTTTAGGCAGCTCACTTGTTATTCTTGAGAAATGTGTCTCCTCCCCCATGATAATCTTAGGGCTTAAGGCAGGAATGGCACCCTTCCCCCACTTTCTAAGTGCCCCTCTACCCCCATGCCTGTGCCCATGGCAGGCATCATAAACCAATCCATCATAGCGTCTTTTCACTTGGCCTGGCAGCCTGGACTGGGCTTCAAATCCCTCTCCAGGCAGCCACATCTGTTTAGACCGGCAGTAAAGATGAAACATGTCTGACATTCCTGCTTTAAGGGTCCAGCAGACAGCCTCTACAGTCCAGAAAGAGTGACTGTGGTTATTTGTTTCTTCTTCATACAAAGTTAAAGGCCCAAGTCAACTCTAAGGCAGGGGGAGAAAGAGGTAAAAGGGTGACTAGGGGCTTTAGAAGGGGTTTAGCCACACGACAGTGCAAGTTTATTCCCTAAATAATCAGCCACGAATTAATTTTTTTAAATTTAGTTTACCTATGTTCTATTTGTTCTGCATTTGGAAGTAAACTATTAATCTTTTACTAAATTCCAGGGATTTCCTGGAAGTAAGTTTTTGATTTCTCAGATGCTTGGAACAACATACTCCCTACCCAACCTTATAAACGCACCAGGAAATAGCTCCATAAGACAGAAAGAAAGAAAGCCAGCCCTGGTAATGGTCAGGTGACCTGACTCAGCAAGGGCACAGGTACTCAAAGGGGCAGAACCACTCGAGGCATGGTTCTCAACCAATAGAACCACCTGACCAGCTTTTAAAACCCCTGATGACCAGGCAGCAGCTCTGGCCAATTGTTTCCGAATTTCTGGAGATGATGCCCTGGCATCAGTATTTTAGTTAAAGCTCCTTAGGTAATCTCAATGTGCATCCAAGGTTCAGAAACATTGTCCTAAAATGTTTTGGAAATTTGTGAGGTATCCCTAGAATCCTAATAATTGGGTGGTGGTGGCAGTGGTGTATGTGTATGTATGTGTGTGTGTGTGTGTGTGTGTGTGATACTACTATTTTCTTGGCAGAGATGTGGGTTAGATGTTGTTTTGATGCCTTTAATACCTGGGATAATTCACTCACCACGAAAACTTGTCCCATCTTTTGAATGTCCTACTATATATTGATATAGTTGAAAACCTTATATGAACTAGAACTTAACTCCACATTACATATAAACTGTATTTTTAAAACAGTTTTAATATACACTGAGTTTTCTAGGAATGCTATTAACATGGAAAGCAAAGTACAATTGTATTCTTTTTGAAACTTTACTAGAAATTGTGTCCCTTTTCAGTTAATCACATTACCAATGTCAGTGCCACTGGTGACATTTGAGTAGTCAGCACTTGTAACGGTGGTTTTCATGGTTATTCTATGCATAGGTATAAGCGTCTGATGATTTTTTATATATTGCAAATTAGATAACTTTATTATAAAATATTTTCATCTTATGTCTTCTTTTGACAAAATATTGATCTTTAGACATTGTGGATTTAGGTGGGTTATATAATCTGTGAACTTCATTTCAGTATAACAAAGGTGGTGTTCAAAATATTTTTTATAAAAAGGAACCTTAAGGTTGGTATAAGATTAGGAACTTCTAATCTAGGGATTTTCTTCATGATTTGTAATGAGGCACTCTCAGTTTGCCCCTCTGTTTAGTGAGCATGGAAATCCCAGCAAGCCCAGCAATTGGGTGTAACTTGCTCCTCTGCAAAAAAAAAGTCATAATAATAGTGCTTACCTCAGGAGAATTAAATGTGATCAACCATTAAAAACACTTAGCAAAGTTTCTGGCATGTGGGAAGCACTGAATGCAAGCTATCTGTTTTGATGATATCATGATGATGACGACAATGACGATGGCAATGATGATGATAATGATGATGATGATTCAGAGGCAGACCAAAGACACTTCAATCCCTTCCTGAACCAATCACGTCATTTCAGGCACTTCACTTCTCCTTTTCTAAGGCTGAGCACTGCCAGAGCAGATACCAGGCACACCCAATCTGAACAGAAACATCCTGCATGATCTCTGCTTCTTCATTCCTGTAGCTGTTTTGAGCAGTATCCTTGGGAGGAAGCTCAGGACCTTTTCGTTTCAATGGCTAATCAACTGTTACAAGTTTCTTCATGATCTCAGGGTTCTGAAAGATGTATTACTATGGTGGGACATCCTAAGAGTATCCTTCAAAATGGAGCCAAGCATCATCTCTTTCTGTTCATTTCTTTTCCACATTCTTTTCATCTCACCCCTCACTCCATGTAACTTAGTGAAGGAACTGCCTCCTCTTTGGAAGAAACTGAATTAGATGTTCTGTACTCTCATATGGGCAGAAGGGTTAAAACTCTTCCTTTGGGGCTAATGGGTAACCTCAGTGTCAAGATCATAGTTTCCTTCCAGTTTTCCTCCCAACCCTAACTTTGCTCACATGGAACATTTGCAAGTAAAGAGACTCCATTTTCCTCCCTCACCTGTCTTGCCACTGCCAGAGTTCATCCTCTGTCTATGCCATATAAATTATCAAAATTTTCAATTGTAACAAACCAAGAGGCTCTGTCTGGGAAGAGTCTTCTGTGCAATCCAGTTCTTTACTGTGAAGACATTCAGTACCATGGTAGAGGGTGGCAGGGAGGGCTTCATAGCCAGCTCTGGATGCCCTACTGAAGAAGCACTGAAAAGGCAATGTCACCACATCATACTTTGGGGCAGGATGTCACATAAACCAATTCAGATGCAGGAAAATTCAATTAAATGTTAAAGACTGGCAGCAATGAGGATTCCACAATCAGTGTCTAATGCCGCCTAGTAATAGAATTTCTCCCTCCTTAAGGAGAGTTAGTATTTATTGAATACTTAATAATGGCTGGGAATATTTTTAGGCTTTTTACATTCATTATCTTAACTAATTCTCACAAAGGCCCTTGGAGGTAGGAATCAAGACAACCTCATTTGATGGATGAAAAAAGTGAAGTTCAGAGAGGTCAAGTTACTTGCTCAAGTAAGTGGCAGAATCTAGATTTAGCCCCATTATGTCCAGCTCCAAAGTCCATGAGATTAGCTACCATGCTTTATGTCACATTGCCTCAGCCCAAATACTCATCCCATAGCTTATCCTGTTCCCCTTATATTTGCTTCTAGCATACCCACTAATCTCCCTCAAAACCCCATGTGTGACCAGAGCCCCAGGCTAATCCAGACAGCACTGTCCAATGGAAATATAACATGAGTCACAAAGGCAAGCCACATTTGTAATTTTAGTTTTTCTACTAGCTACATTTAAAGAGTGAAAAGAACCAGTTGAAATTAATTCTTACATTTTATTTAATCCAATATATCCAGAATATTCTTTCAACATGAAATTAATATAAAAATTATTGATGAGTTATTTCCCACTTTATTTCAGACTAGGCCCTTAAAATCTGGTGTGTAGTTTATACTTACAGCATGTCTCAGTTCAGACTATCGACATTTCAGATACTTACTAGCCAACCTGGGCATCACACGCCTAGACTTATAGATCTCAACCCTTTAAATAATCTTGGGGGCTCCTTTTGAAAGTCTTTCAGAAGCTAGAGAAGAAAGCTTTGCCAGGATGAAGAGGATGTTTTTAGTTATGTGCTTGATTTAGCCCAAGAAAAATAAAAAAGAAAAGGAATAAATTGGCCATCTACAACTTCCTTCTACAGCTAGGCTGGCTTAGTTGATAAGAGCAGATAAGAAGCTGAAGTGACAGCATCCACAGCGTTACGTAACATGGAGCAAGTGCCCTAGTGCTCTTACAGGAGAGCTGGGCACCATAAGAAGATCAAGAATCTCCAGATCCCTGAATTGAAGAGGCCCATGAAACCAGTACACTGGGGACATCAGATAGGGCCACCCTCTCCTCCTGGGCCCTCTTCTCTTCATGTTCACTCTCGCCCCACCCCAGCTCTGAAGGCACGGTGCACGGGCCCGAACTAACGAGCATGGCATGGCACAGGCCTGGTCCTCCTCACACTGATTCTGACATCTGGAGGGCAGGGAGTAATACCTCCCCTCACCCCAGCCCCATGGAGAGTCCTCTGTCCCAGGGTTCTCAAACTTTTGTGCACATCATAATCCCTGGAGGGCTTGTTAAAACTCAGGTTGCTGTACCTTACCCCCAAGAGTTCTTGATTCAGGAGGACTGGAGTAGGGCCCAGGAATTTGTATTTCCAGCAACTTCCCAGGTGATGCTGATGCTACTGGTCACGGGTCCAAAATTCATGAACCAGGACCTTACCCAAAAGAGTCGTGTATCATTCAATAATAAGAACAAATCTAAGGAAAGGCACAGACAACTTTTTCACTCTTAATGAGACAAATATAATTTTTAAATAATTGATGTGTTTGGCAATTTCTCCCCCATCCCCCATTTTTCTCTAGTACAGGAAGGGATGAAATGATCATAATAATGAAATAATGATAGAGAAGACTGAAGGGAGAAGATACGGGGGCAGGAGAGCTGGAGGAAAAGAGGGAGGAGGTTGCAAAGGGGAGCAGAGATTCATGCAAAATCTGTAGAGAGTGAGGGAAAGGGCAGCACGGATGCCTCCCAGCCCCTAAGGCTGGGACCGACACAGACTAGATGCAAGTTGGCTGCCCAGTCTGTTCAACCAAGTCACAGAGGCAGTTCACACAGAGATTATTTTCCCCTTTGCTTTTTAAGAGAGAAACTGTGGCTGAAATTCTTGTGAAGGTGGGCAGTAGAAAACCCCGAGTCTTGAACACCCACATTTCCCTGCGTCACTGCAGAGTTTTCATCCCTTTCTGCCTCTATGTGGGGTTAATCATCTCTAACCACTTAGGGCACCTGCATTTTAAAAGAAAAGGCATGTGAGTTGCTGAGTTGCAAGCAGCTGAGAATTTGGAATGCATTTCTGGAGATACACACTGAGCCTGGCTCAGAACTTCCAAGAAAACTCAGTGGGAGGGGAGGAAAAACAGTGCAATGATGTGACGCCTCATAGGGCCTGCCTCGGCCTCTCTGGGGCGCCCAAAGAGTGTATTCCAGCTGCTCTGTGGTGACCCAATGTTCCAGTAAACAAGGAGGGGATGGGATGGACAGAATTCAGATCAGGCTACCCTGGAGCTTTAAAAATAGAACACAGGGGGCCGGCAGGGTGAGGCCGGGTGGAGATAGTTTTGTGCATATCCGGGATCAGGGAGGCACCCCCTTATCCCCCATCACATACTCACCCCCAGTGGCTTAGACAAATATCAACACACAAATGTTCTAGTCTCACAAGGGCCAGAAACTGGTGAGCTCCTCCAGCTCACTTCCCGAGAACCCCACAACACGAGGGCATGCAAAGGATAAAGTAAGGAGATGCTGACTCAGAGCAGGTCAGGCCACTGACTAATGGTGTCCTCTCTCTCAGCAATACTTCTGGCTTCAAGAGACACAAACAGAGCTGCGGCAGACATGCACAGTCATTCCGTCCATTTCCCCATCTCATTTCTTGGCATAAAAGAACTGACTGATGATCCTGTGACTCTTCAGCCCCACCCCAACACCCTCCTATCGTCTCTTCCGTCTCTACTTCTAGTCCACCAGCCAGCAGATGAACCTAAATAATAATCATATCAGCTTAGTCAAAATATGAGGAAAAGTGCTCTGCTTCAGAGAGCAAAGCTCTGGAAGCTCCTTCTCCGGATGTCCATCTGCTGGGGTAATTTAGGGCTTTGTAGCCAAAATAATATATGTTGTTTCCCTCTCCCACCACAAAAAATGTGGGAGCGATATTCCATCTTCCATATGACTAGGAGAGCAAAGAATTTATCATCCAAACCGGGGTGCCTCTGAGAGTTAAGGGCACGCTGTTTAAAGACTCCTCCTGGACTAAGGTGTGAACGGGACATCCGGCCACCTGCCCACCGGTGTGTCCACTGAACACACCTCTCCCACCCTTTCGCAGTCCAGCCCTCATAGCTGACGTTTTTGCCCCAATTTGTCCTTTCCCTTTTCCAGTTTTAGCCTGTTACTCTTTTATTTTCTGGTATAAGGGTCATCTTTAAGCAATAATTGCATCTCTATTTTCAAGTGGGGAGAAGCGAGGCTTTGAAATCTCCCCCTGTAAAAAGCAGCCTGAGTCCTCCGTGAAAGCTCTGAGTAACGTGTCCCAGCAGCCTCCAGAACCTGCCTGGCTTTCAATTCCAGAGACTTGCCTCACTCTGAACATTAGTGACCAGTGAGGAGTGTCAGCTTTTACTCACGAAATGGTCATGCTCCAATTTTTGGACAAGCAAACATGAGAAGTGGTCGTCTTTGCTTCAGTATACACGGCAGGAAAAGGGCCTTTCTCGTGCTATTTCCTCAGTAATAACCGTAATGGCACCCGTCTCGTTTCTGTCTGTCCGGTGTGCTTAAAGCACCATGCATGTTATTGCTAATGTTTACAGCTGCCCTGCAAGGGTCCAGTTGTCCTCATTTTGCTTACTGAGGCTGTAAGCTGAGGTCAGAAAGTGGAAATAACCAAGTATCATCCCACTACCAAAGCCTGTGCTCCACCAGGCCATGCACCTGCTGTGGCAAACCCAACCTGACCTCTTTCACCAAGGGCTGTGCCACCATTAGACCCTCTAGATTTGACCCTTCCCACCACAGTTGGCCCTTCCTCATAACTGGCCACTCCTTCTCAGTTAGCTGAGCAGCTTAGAATAACCCATAATGAACCCTGGAGGAGTCTTTGGAGACTCATTTTGCTTTCCCACTGGTTGTCCTTTTCCATGATGGGCAATCAGGGTCCCATACTCCTGCCTTATCTACTCCATGCCAAGACTTGGGCAGTCCCAGAAAAGGCCTGGGACTTGTACGGCTTGGTCAGTGGGTCTGGCATTTTCCATAAGTCATCTAAGCTAAGACAACAGTTTAGAGAGGTCAGGAAAGCATGGACACTGCAAAGAGAAAGGGGCAAAAGCAAGACTGGGTACCAAATCAAGCCCTCGCAGGTAAGCTCCTTCCAGGGCAGCACTCAGATGTGGAAGCAGAGTAGCTCATCTGCCTAGGTTTATGAGAAAAGTGCAAAGATGAAGATGGGGCTATAATTGCTGTTTCTTCCAAGCACCCCTTCTGTTCCCGCTGACTTTCCTCTGATCACCCATCCAGGTGTGCATCTTCCTCACAGTGCCTGCCCTCCACTCTACCTCTCTCCCGTGGACAAAGCACAATGGGCACATGAACACGGGCTTGGGAGTCAGGTACCCCCATGGGTTTGAATCCTAGCTCTGGTTTCTTTTTAGTTACGTGAATTTTGGTAGTTTCTGAACTTCTCTGAACCTCAGTCTCCTCACCTGCAAAACAGGGATAATAATATGACCCTCATTGACTTGTTATAAAGATTAAAATAAATCAAGTTATAACTCATTTCATATTGGGCCAGGCATAAAGTAGGCACTCGATAAATGGTTATTGTTGATACTTCTCCTGTGGCTTTTGCTAGAGATTCATGTGCCTTCTTCCTCCAGAAGCAGCTAGCCCCAGAACACTAGGAAAGGCAGGGGAACCTTAGAGTTCAACTAGTCCACCTTCCTTGTTTGCGAAAGAATCTGAGGTTTGGAAAGGTTGAGTGATTTCCCGAGATCATATGCCTTACTGGTTCCAGCCTTCAAATTAGAAAGGTAATTAGTGGAGCAGTAGAAAGAGATTTGGGTTTGGAGTAGGATGTGTGAATTTGAATTCCACTTGCTGGCTTGGAGGCCGTGGCAAGATACTCAACCTTACTCTGTCTCATTTGCTCATCTGCAGCATGGAGACAATAGAGCCAATCTTCCAGAGTGGAGTGAGGACTGAACAGGACAGCATGCTCCAGGTACCCAGTGGGTACCAGTCGGTTGGCAGGGACTCCTCCTGGTTTCCCTCATATCCTCAAAACACTCCGGTTAGAACAGGGGCAGCCCAGTAGAAGGACCTGAGTGGATTTTGAAAAACACAATGGGCTTTGCCCAAGAGTTGAAATAGGGACATTTAGGAATAACTTTTGCTTATCAATCTCCACATGCCAAACTCACAGTAGTGTTTGGCACACTCATCAGAGAAGAATTCCTACTGGTGAGGCCAAAAGCAAAGAATGGGAAGCCTGTCTGTGGGCTGATCTAGAACCAAGTGAAGGGAGGGTGAGAGCTGGGGAGAGTTGTCAGGGAACATAATCCTGAGGGCTTTAAACTGACCTTCTAGAATATCTTCCAAAACAATTTTGAAAGCATCCTGGTTTCTAGGCAGAAATTATATTTTGAATTGGCAGCACAAACTGGGAGGCAGTTTTTAGATGGGTGGCTGTTTTTCAGATGCAGCCCTGCAGTGGTTTTGAAATAAGAAGCACAGGCATGGTTTGAAATGAAAAATGAGTTCTGGTGTGCGTTTGTTCCAAGAGGAATATGGACGAGGACTCTGCGATACTCCACAGCAGGCCCAGCCCCTGAATGATCCAATTACAGGTTTTGAAATGGACCCAGGGCAGAATTTAGAAACCTAAAATGGAATGGCAGAGGAGAAGCAATTTTGCAACTAGACAAGTGACCAATTCCAAAAAGTCCTCTGGGGAGCAGAGAGTTTGGAAAGTGCTGTGGTAGGTGGTTTCCAAATGCCCCATGGGAGTTAAGATTGACATTTCTAGGGGCAATCAGGGTGAGGGTAATTGGGGTCTGAGAGAGGACTGGGGTATTATGCTTGTAAGTCACCCATATGCCTGGGTGACCTTTGGGAGGAGAATGATAGCAAATCTCATCAGCAGAAGCCAAGTATGAGGCCCTGTTTGACAATCATACACATAAACAAAAACAGAACAAGTTGTTCAGGACTGTGAAGTTCTTAAGCACTGGGCCTAGGTTTTGTTGTCTTGTATATCCTAGGAGAGGGAATGCATTTAAAAACATTTAATAAATCTATTAATAGCTTGGGTTGCCTTGTAAGAGAATGAGTTCCCCAGCATAGGAGGTATTCAAGCAGTGGTCCCTTGCTGTATAGAGGTTTTCGAGCATCTTCTGGATGTGACTGATAATCATTAGGATTCTTAGCAACCCCGAGATACTGGGCACCTAGCAAGATACATTAATTCCCTGAGATAGTTGGATGTGATTTGAACATTGGCATCACAATGCAATGAGATTATGGGAACCAAATCACAACCAAACAGTGTGCAATGGGAAGACTAATGATTCTACCCTCCATTTTCTTATCTAGTCTATGGTCTCTTCCAGTTCTAAACTCCTTTAGGCAAGATTAACTTTGCTCCCTCACTACTGCATGGGTTCATGTCACTGCAGAGCATTCTACTCTTTCCCTCTCATGCCCACTATGGCCAGGGCCTCTAGCTGATCAGAAACCCATTCCCGCTTTTTCCAGATAGTCCACATATTCCAGTCCCATTGAGTTTTAAATGTGGCCGCATGACCAAGTTCTGGTCAATTGTGCACCATTTCCAGGCTTTCTGATAAAGCCTCCCATTTGCCATCCCCCATGCTCCGTTCCCCATCTGCCTGCTGAATGTGGTGCCCAGGGCAATGCTGGCAGCCACAAGGTGATGATGGCAGAGTGTCTAGCTACTTGGTCCCCCTTCCTTCCCGCCTACTCATAAGTCTGTTAAGGGAGATAGAAACAAACTTTTATTGTGTTAAACTGTTACAGCAGCTAGCATATCTTCACTAAAATAGTTATCTTCTTTTTTCTTCCTCTTCTCTTTATTCTCTGACTTGATAAAGGACTCAGAGAGGAGACTAAGGATATGGTCTGGGGGAGATTGTTGGGCCAATGAAGAAAGACCTCTCAAGTGATGTTAGTCTCTTTCTTTTGCCTGAGAGGTTGGTCCTTGAATGTCCTTGCTCCTAAGGCAGAAGTATGAGTAGGGTGGCCAGGTCCAGAGCTTTGTAACCAAGGAGTAACCATGTAAGCCTCAGGCCCTTTCTTCGCTGCTGCAAGCTTCACTCTTCATGTCCTCGTTTTCCCTGGGCACCAGCTCCTCTGCCCTTTTCCACAGCTTGAGGAAGGTGGGGAAGGATGGCAGGGATGCCGTCTTTAGGCACCAAGCTGGAGACCAATGGCCTTGCTCATCTCACGTCTTCCATCTCTCTTCTCTTTTGTGAGTCGCCAGCAATCCACATGCAGAAATGGTGATATGAGGACTCTCAGGGTACAAGCTCTAAGGCATATATATGGCTTGGTTGGAGTGCTGCTTTCTCCTCTTTAACTTTCCCTCAGTCTTTTAAGAGATTTCATTGATTCTGTACCAAGTGACCAGAGTTCAATGTTTCGTAACATAGTCTTCTATCTTGCCCTGCCTCCCAAGTCTGAGGAAGAGCCTAAGGAGTCTATTTTCTGTTCCTTTATTGACCATGTCTTTCATTTCCATGTCAGGCCAATGCCTTTCCCTGACATGCTGAGTAAGCTGACTGCTCTATTTGTCTTGTATTGTGGCCAAACTAGTATAGACAGACAGACAGAGAGACAAAGAGAGATACAGATATATGTATATATATAGAGAGAGACACACACACACACATATGTTCTTGATTCCATTTTTAGAACCGATAATCTGCTCTACCATTTCTGGAGACTCCCCTAATTAACCCTTTTTGGGAAGCCCACTCTCACAGAGGTTGCTCTGTATCACCTAATATCTGTTCTCTTAGAAACCTCACAACTATCTAGAATAAAAGCTACATTTGCCATATCTATGTACAGGTAGGTGAGGCCAAAAAACTAATGCCTCACCAACGGATGTAAGCAGATGGCCAACAGCCATCTTGGACCATGCGGTGACCTTGGAAATGGAAGCCATACAGGGAAGAACAACACGTTAGAAGGAGCCTGAGTCCCTGGCACTCCATTCTAGCCATAGATGGCCAATCTCCAGGCTGTCACATGGGAGAAAAATAAGCTTCCAACTTGTTTAGGACACTATTATTTAAGGTTTTCTGTCACTTACAAGCAAACTAATTCCATTCACCCCCTCCAGCCTGACATTAAAATTTAACCTTCTTTCCTTTCTTCTTCCTTCTTTTCCTTCCCTTTTCTTTTTTAGAACCATATTGTGTTAAAAAAAAAGGATCTTCGTTTTTTTCTCACCCAAGCTCTTTGCTTCAGAATAAGGAGACAAAGGACCCCAGAGAAGGAAGTGATGAGGCCTGAACCAAAGACCCAAACATGGGTCTCCTGAAGTCTCTGGTCCTATGATTTTTCTCTATCACCCACCCCTGCTTCTAATCAAGCAGGCTCCTTCTTATCACTCACCATCTCCCCATGTGGATACAGCTTGCCCTTTGCTTTTGGTTCTCTTCCCTTCTAGTCAGTTTATACCCATAATAAAATATTTCTTTTGGTAAAATGCAGTCTTGGTAGATAGAGGAACAGGTTTATCTTAGCTTTAACTTAGCTCAAAGCCTATTTTTCCCTTTAGTGTAAAGATGGATTACATTCCACATTATCAGGCTTCTGCACCGTGTGGTTGCTTCTTCCCCTCAGAATGCACCACCCCTAAGGGTGGTCTCCAGGCCTGGAGGCTCCAGGCAGGATTCAGGCGTCTGCCTGCAGCTGCCCTGAGGAAGGGAGGGCAGCTAGGTCGCTGCTAACTGCGCCAGGCTTGGGTGGCGCCTGGAGGATGAAGGTCCCTGTTGGTTGGATCTCCTTCCCTGTCCCTTGGAGAGACCCCAGTTCCTTGCTGGGCTAAGCGGATGCTGCCCTGGATCTTGTACCTGGGCTCCCATCTGCCCTGTCCTCAGAGTGACCACCCCATTGCTAACCCCCAGAAGGCAGTTCCTCCCAGCCAGTCTGCATTATATGGAGGAAGGAGTGCTGGAAAGGAAAGGATATTTGCTATAACTTCCATCTGAAAGTGATGATTAAGAACCTGCTCCCTAAAACAAAAAAAGAAATAGTTTAAGCACAATTGCAAATGGAGTAATCACAAACATGTGGGAGCTAACAACATGGGTTACTTCATCCATTCAGTAAATCCTTACTGAATTCCTGCCACAGTGCGTTCAACTGGTCACTCAGCACTGGGCATCACAAACTGCACCTGACCTCTTGGAACTTAGGATCTATTGAAAACCCGGAATTATTCAAATAAATGTCAGAATTAAAAACTGTGTTAACCCAATTAAAAAATGGGTGAAAGACTTGAATATACATTCCTCCAAAGAAGAAATACAAGTGGCCAAAAAACACATGAAGAAACGCTCAGCATCACTCATGATTAGGGAAATGCAAAGCAAAACTACAATGAGATATCTTTTCACAACTATCAGAATGGCCACTATTAAAAAGACAGAGAACTACAAGTGTTGGAGAGGATGTGGAGAGATAGGAACACTTCTTCACTGTTGGTGGGAATGCAGAATGGTACAGCCACTGTGGAGGACTGTTTGGCAGTTCCTAAAGAAGTTGAATATAGATTTGCCACGTGACCCTGCAATACCACTACTGGGTATATACCCAGA
>JAQZBX010074928.1:0-14692 GCA_029593785.1 Cabassous unicinctus
TTAAAAAAAAAAAAAAAAAGAAACAAGTACCTGGAGACATTAGAAGAGACCAATAGCAGGCAGATGCCAACACTTGAAAGAGAGGAGCAGTATGAGCTGAAATTCCCATTTGTAAGGCTTTAACTTGATAGATGGTTCTAGCCTGTGCTAGGTGGGGCAACCAAGACGATGATGGAAAATCTCTAGCTGTAGGATTTGCTGATGACAGAGTTCAGGGTAATGACAGCGAGTGGAACATGAGGTGGGAAAATCCCAGAGGAATCCAGAGTGGGGAGGCCCAAACACCATGCACAAACTGCCAAAATTTTTGGCTGACCTATGAACCATGTTTGAAGCCTAGCTAAGTCTCAAAGATTGAATTAAGATTTGAGCTGCCACCCACTGCAGGTGAGGCAGAGTTTGCAGTTTGAATCCAACCCAGTTAATTGCCTGGTTTTTAAAAAGATACCTGATTTTCACAATGCCCAGGATAACATCTAAAATTACTCACTATGGAAAGATACAAGAAAATGTGACCCATTCTCAGGTGAAAAGACGATTAACAGTGACTGACATAGAGATGGAGGACAAAAGAAAGTGGAACACCTTTAAACTGCTAAAAAGAAAAAAAAATCCTGATAACCCAGAATTCTATACCCAGGGAAAATATCTGTCAGTATTGAAGGCAAAAGAAAGACATTTTCAGAAAAAAGGAAAACAGGCGTATCACGTCATCAGCTGACCTGATGCTAAAGGAAGCTCTTCAGGCTGAAGGGAAAGGAGCTCAGACAGAGACCAGGATCTTTACAAAAAATGAAGACCATTAGAAATGGTAAATATCTGGGTGAACAGATGGCTATTTTTCCTTAATTTCCTTAAAATACATAAGATTGTATAAATCATGAATTATAACATTATCTTGTTCAGTTTGTAATAATGCACATATAATAGAAATGACAACTATAATGTGAAGAATGGGGAAATAAATAAACCTATATATTTTACACAAAAGTGCCTAACATTAAGGGTATTGTGAAAAGTTAAGGATGTAAATTATAATCAGCAGAGCAACCATTAAGAAGTGTAACCAATATCCTAATAGATTAAAATGGAATTTTAAAATATATCCAAAGGAAGGCAAAAAGAGAGAAACAGAGGGAAAAAAATACTAGAGGGGACATTTAGAAAACAAATAGTAAAATGGTGGAACTAAATCCAACCTATCAATAATAATAGTAGGCGTTAATGGACTAAACAAGTTAATTAAAATGCAGGGATGGCCAGCATGTACAAAAAAGCAAGACCCAATTATTTACTGTCTACAAGAGAAACACTCTAAATATAAAGACACAGAGAGGCTGAAGATAAATGCACGAAAAAAGATATACCAGGCAAAAATTAGAAGGCTGGAGGGTTACATTAATATCAAACACAGTGGATTTCAAAGTTAAAGAACTAACAGAGATAAAGAGGGATATTTCATAATGATAAAAGAATCAATTCATCAGGAAGCTACCACCATTATAAATGTGTATATGCCCAGTAACAGAGCTTTGAAATATATTAAGCAAAAATTGACAAAATTATGTGGAGAAATAAATAACATCTCTCTCTCTCAGCAATCGATAGAACTAGACAAAAAATAAAGAGACATAGATGATCTGAAAACATTATCACTACTGTGACCTAGTTGATAACATTCAATAATCGCAGAATACACATAATTGTCAAGTACACATGGTACATTCCCAAGCCAGACCACTTGCTTCTAGGCTATAAAACCCAATTTACAAGGACTAAAAATCATTTTTAGGATGTCTTCTGATCACAATGGAATTAACTAGAAATCATTAACAAATATATATCTAGAAAAATTCCTAATACTTGCACATTAACATCACAGTTTTTAAATGATTATTTTTATATCAATGTTATAAATTACTCAGTAAATACAAGATAATAACTACAATAATAATAAATGGGCTTTAGTCAGCAGTTACACTTCCCCCACCCCTTATTTGTGTTCATTCCTCAATCTTGAGGGATTTGGGGCGATGTCCACTCTGCTTCAGGCTGAGAAGGGACATAGATATTATGGGGCAGAGGAAGTGAATTGTTCTGCTGCAGTTGCAGCTACTCCTTCCTTTTGGGCTGGGGCTGGTCCATCACCATCATTTTGTTAGTTGTCCAGGGCAGGCCTGGAGAACTGGAGAGCAGGAGTTGACATCCTACCTGACGGCTTTCAGGGCTCAGCCAGCATAGGAACAATCTGAAGGCTTTAAGTCTGAGAAACAAACTTATCAAGTATATTGAAAATTATAGGTTCAAATAAAAGAAGTAGAAGAATTCTGATTAGGGAATTTATAAATGAGTACAACTATGTTATATTGGAGAAATAGCTTTTCATATATTCCCAGATAGAGCCTCCTAAGGAGGTGTTGGTTTCATGTAACTGTGTGGCTTGTCCATGGAATAACAAAGTTTTAAATCACAGGGGAAATCACAAAGGAATTTAAAAATTAGAAAATATTTCAAATTGAATGAAAATGCAAGATATAAAAATTTGTATGATGCAGGTGAGACAGTGCTTGCAGGAAAATTAATAGCTTTAAGTGCTTATATTAAAAATAATAAAAAGTCTGAAATCAATAACATAAAGTTCCACAATAAGAAACTAGGAAAAGAAGAGCAAAGTAAACAAAAAATAAGGAGAAGGAAGAAAAAAGATGAAGATCAAAGCAGAAATAAATAAAATTATAAAAAAAAAGATAAAATAAATCAAGAGTCAAAAGCCAGTTCATTGAAACATAATCAGAAAAACTGATAAACACTCAGACTGATAAAGAGCAAAAGAGATAAAACACAGTTTGATTATACCAGGAATGAAAAAGGATTTCAGTTATACAGAGAGAAAGATAAGAGAATATCATGATAAAGTTGATGTTAACAAATTCAATAACTTAAATGAAACCAACAAATTGTTTGAAAAACACAATCTAATTCAACTGACACTAGATGAAATAGAAAATATGAATAATTCCATATCTATTAAAGAAAATGAATTCATTATAAAATTTTTTCTCATAAAGACAACTCTAGGCCAGATAGCTTCAATGGCGAATTCTATGAAACATTTAAGAAGAAATTAAGATAAATCTTATAAAAACACTGTTTGAAAATAGAGATAAAGGACATATTTCCTGACCTATTTAACGAGGTTAGCATAACTCTAACACTAAAACCTGGAAAATGCATTACAAAAAAAGGGAAAAGAAAAGAAAGAAAATTTGGAGACCAATATCCCATATGAACATAGATTCAAAGTCCTAAACAAAATATTAGCAAATAGAATCTAGCATTATATTAAATGCATACCAGGCCAGGACAAGGTGGTGTGTATCTCGGGAATGCAAAATTGCTTTAATATTCAAAAATTAAAATAATTCATCATTGAAAAGGTGAATTGGGAAAAGGTGAATTTTCTCAATGGGAGAAAATTTTCAGAAACTATATATCTGACAAGGGTTTGATTTCCATGTTATATAAAGAGATTATACAACTTAACAACAAAACAACAAGCAGCCCAATTTAAAAATGGGCAAAAGACTTGAATAGACATTTTCCAAAGTGAAAATACATATGGCCAAAAGGCACATGAAAGATGCTCAACATCACTAGCTATTAAGAAAATGTAAATAAAAACTACAATGAAATATCATCTCACACTATACAGCATGGCTGTTATTAACAAAACAGAAAACTACAAGTGCTGGAGAGGATATGGAGAAATAGAAACACTCCTTCACTGTTGGTGGGAGTGCAAAATGGTACAGCCTCTGTGGAAGATGATTTGGCAGATCCTCAGGAAACTAAATATAGAACTGCCATATGATCCGGCAATCCCACTACTAGGAATATATTCAGAAGAACTAAAAGCAAGGATGTGAACGGATATTTGCACACCAATGTTCATAGTAGCATTATTCACAATTGTTAAAAGATGGAAACAACCTAAGCGCCCATCAACTGATGACCAGATAAACAAGATGTGGTATATACAGACAATGGAATACTATTCAGCTGTAAGAAGAAATCACTTGGGGAACCACATGACAACATGGAGGAACCTCAAGGGTATTATGTTGAGTGAAATACCCAGACACAAAAGGACAAATATTATATGATCTTACTGATATGAACTAAATACGATGAGTAGACTTAAGGAGTTGGACTATGAAGTGTGGATTGCTGGGAGATGGAATGTGGGTTGAGAAGGGGGAGCTGAAGCTGGATGTATGTAGAATGTTTAATAAGGTCAATTGTAAATACGTGGTAATCGATGAAGTTGATGGCAGTACATTATAATGAGTGTAACAAACACTGTTGATTTATAGATGTGATTGTGGATGAAACAAGTAGTCTAGAGAAGTTAATGTTAGCTGGAGGACAGCTGGAGGATAATGTAGAGAATGTATAACAGTGATTTTGGCAGTAGATGAGGACTGTGGTTAATAATATAAATACAGGAATGTTCTACTACAAGGTGTTAAGAATATGGTGATACATGGGAAAATATAACTAATGTAATTTATAGACTATAGTTAACAACAATATTGTACTATTTTTGTAGCAAAAGCAAAGAAGGTACTATATTAATACTAAAGGTCAAAAAGAGAACATGGGGTTTGGTTTTGTGAGATACTAATATGATTAAGAATTCTTTTTTCTCTTCTTCATTTTCTTCATTAATAAGGAAACACTGATTATGTCATTTAGCTAATCAGTGTTCATCTGTGTATCTTTCTGAACACTGGAGGAACAATTGAGTTTATTGTTGGGATTAGATGAGATAAAAGTGCCTGGGCAGAACTTTTTTGGAGTAATGCTTCTATAACTTGTTGAGCTACCTTTTATATGTTATTTTATTTTTTGAATTTGAAATAAAGTTTGAATTTTAAAAACCTATCACCTTACAGAATAAAAAAGAAAAATATAATCATTTCAATAGCTGCATAAAGGCATAAAGATCAGAAAAGAAGAAGTAAAACAGTCTCTATTTGCAGAAGAAATTATTTACATGGAAAAACCTAAAGAACCTATAAAATTATTACTAAAACTAATAAATGAATTTAGCAAGGTTTCAGGTTACAAAGTTAATATTAAAAATCAATTGTAATTCTATATACCAGTATCAAACAACTGAAAATGGACTCTTAAAACAATTCCATTCCCTATGATGTGGGACATAACTCTGAGGGATGAGCCTCCCTGGCACAGAGGGATTACTACCAAGTGTTAATCAGTGATGCAGTTGGAAAAAGACCTTGACCAAAAGGGGGACATAGTAAATAAAATAGAGTTTTAAAGAGATTTCAAAGTGAGTTGGGAGGTCATTCCAGAGGTTATGTTTATGCAGATCTCAGGTGGATTTCACAAACTTCAACAGTAAACAAAGTCTCAAACAAAAGTGCTCCTGAGGGCTCTAGGGACATCCAGACACCATAGTTAAGTCACACGGCCTCATTAAATCAACACGCCCTTGATGGGCCCTATCTGTGAATATTTGAAAATAGTTATACTCATTTATATATCCCCTAATCATGATGCTTTTACTCCTTTTATTTGAACTATAATTTTCAAATAACCTGTTAAGTATATTTCTCAGAGACTTAAACCTTCAGGTTGTTTATATGCTGGTTGAGTTCTGAAACCCAGCAGAGTTGCCGCCAACTCCTACTCTCCACTTCTTCAGGATTGCTTTGGATAACTAACAAAATGATAATGATGGACCAGTCCCATTCCCAAAACAAGGAGTATCTTCAACTGCAAGTAAAAGAATTCCATTCCTATGTCTCTTCTCAGCCTGAAGCAGTCAGAATGGACATTGTCCCAAATCCCTCAAGACTGAGGAATGAACAAAAATAAGGGGGGAGTGTAACCATGGACCAAAACAGATTTATTGTTATTGTAGTTATTATACTATGTTAATGGAGTAAAATAGTATAAAATTTTTGATATAAAAATTTTTTAATGTATCAAAAGAATCCACCTTTCCAGGAAATATTAAAGTAAGCCTTAGCGCCTGAAAGAAAAACACAGGAGAGAGAGACTTGGAGGAGAGTATAGAAGAAAGAATAGCAGAAAGGATACCAAAAGAGTAAAAAGACAGACAAAACAAAAAACAAACAAAACAAAACAAAAAAAAACAGAGAACTTGAACAATATGATAAACGAGCAAGACCTAACAGACATATACAGAAGGTTGCACCCAAACTCAGCAGGTTATACATTCTTCTCAAGTGCCCATGCATCTTTCTCCAGGACAGACCACATGTTGGGTCACAATGCAGCTCTCAATAAATATAAAAAGATCCCTGTCTTTTGATTAGGAAGTTTAATCCATTAACATTCAATGTTATTACTATAAAGGCAGTTCTTATTTCACCCATTTTGACCTTTGGGTTTTATCTGTCATATTTTATTTTCACCACTCTTTTGACACTTTTAGTTACCATTACTGATACAATCTTCATTTCTAGACTCTCTTCTAAGCCTCTCTCTCCTGTCTTTTCTTTTCAGACTGTAACACTCCCTTTAGTATTTCCTGCAAAGCTGGTCTCTTTGTTATAAACGCTTTCAGTTTCTGTTTATCTGTGAATATTCTAAATTCACCCTCATTTTTGAAAGACAGTTTTGCCGGATATAAGATTTTTGGTTGGCAGTTTTTCTCTTGGAGTATCTTAAATATATTATACCTTCTTGCCTCCATGGTTTCTGATGAGAAATTGGCACTTAATCTTATTGGGTATCCCTGATATGTTATGCATTGCTTTTCTCTTGCTGATCTCAGAATTCTTTGTCTTTGGCATTTGACATTCTGATTGGTATGTGTCTTGGAGTTGGTCTGTTCAGATTTATTCAGATGGGAGTACATTGTGCTTCTTGGACATGGATATCTACGTCCTTCAATAGAGTTGGTAAATTTTCTACCATTATTTCATCAAATATTCCTTCTGTCCCTTTTCCCTTCTCTTCTTCTGGGACACCCATGATACATACGTTTGCATGTCTCTTGCTGTCATTTAGTTCCCTGGAATCCTGTTCAATTCTTTCCATTCTTTTCTTCATGTGTTCTTTTGTGTGTTCACTTTTGGAGGCTATGTTTTTGCTCACCAATCCTTTCTTCTGCCTCTTCAAATCTGCTGTTATATCCCTCCAGTGTATTTTAATTTCATTTATTGTGCCATTCATTCCCATAAGATCTGCTATTTTTCTATGTATGCTTTCAAATTTTTTTGTGCTCATTCAAGGATATCTACTTAATATCCTTAATCTCTTTAACCATCTCATTGAATTAAGACTTGTTTGAACATCTATGATTAGTTGTCTCAACTCTTTTATGTCACCTGGAGGCTTATCTTGTTCCTTTAACTGGGCCATATCTTCCTGTTTCTTGGTGTGATTGTAATTTTTTGTTGGTGTCTTGGCATCTGGCTTACTAGAGTATTTATTTTGGGTGCCATTTCTCTCTTTAGCTTAGGGCTTTCTTGCCCTTTCTCCCTTGCTGGTTGTGTAGTAGGAGCCAAGTATGTAGTTGGTGCTGTAAGCTGTGGAGGCTCAAACTACCCTCATTGCCCCAGGAATTGATGAAGCTTCTACCACCTTTCTCCTCTTCCAGGGGTAGGGAAAGAGCCACAGCTGTGTGTAATAACCCAAGTTGTGTAGGACAAGACTGTAATTGCCTGGGGAGACTGATGGAGATTCACATCCCTTCCTCCCCTACTTGGTGCAGGGATGGAGCTGCAGGTGTAGGCAGCAGTCTATGCCATGTGGGTCTAAAATGACCACAGTTTGCCCAGGTAGGCGAACATAACACCCCCCTTGCCAGGGGTGGGGATAGATCCTCTGGAGTGCTCAAGAATCTAATCCATGTGGGCTGAATACACGTGTAGTTGCCCTGAGAGGCTGAGGGAGTACTGTCCCTTCTGCCTTTTAAGGGGTGAGAACAGAACCACCAATGCCCAACAGTTCAGTCCGTGTAGGCTGAAAGTACCCGCTGTTGCTCAGAGAGGCTGTGGAGACACCAGACCCCTCCTATCCTATTAGGGTGTGGGAGTATATCCACAGGTACCCACCAGTCCAGGCTGTGCAGGCTGAAAGTGCCTGCCATTGCCTGGAAAAGCTGAGTAAACCCAGCTCCCCTCCTATCATACTTGGGAGTGGGGATGGAGCTACAGGTGTCCAACTATTCAGTCTGTATGGGCCAAAAGCACCTGCAGTTACCCAGAGAGGCTGGGAAACAGTCCCTCTCTTGTTCTATTGGGGGTGGGGGTGGGGGTGGAGCCACAGGTTCCCAACAGTTGAGTTTGTGTAGGCCAAAAGCACCTGAAGTTGTCCTGAGAGGCTGAGGAAACACCAGCCCCTCCTATCCTATGGGAGTGAGGGCAGAGGTGGAGATGAAATAGAAGGCACTCAACAAACCATTTCCTGTGGGCTGAAAACACCTGCACTTGCCTGGAGAGGCCGAGGAAACCCAGCTCCTCTCCTATCCTATTGGAGTGCAGGGATGGAGCCCAAGTGTCTGACTATTCAGTCTGTGCCAACCAAAAGCACCTGCAGTTACCCAGAGAGGCTGGTGCACGTACCCCCAGCTTCCTCCCTGCTGGAGATGGGGCTAGGGCTTAGGTTAGAGCTGCAATCCAATCTTGGTGGAAAGAAGCCAGTCCCTAACTTCATTGTGATTTTCATTCAGCCCTGCTTCCCCTCATGCCAGGAGAAGAGTTAAAATGGCACCTACCAGCCTCTTTCCAACTTGGACAGGTTCAAACTTTACCTGTTCTTAGGATTATACTCTAGCCAGCCAAGTTTACTAATCAGTAGCTGAAGCTGGTGCCCAACCGTCTCTTCCTTCCCCATTTTTAGGAAATGGAGCTTCCAACTCCAGCCACGGAATAGCTCCAAAGGTGGCTTGCACCACGGGCACTGGCCTCCAGGGCGTGGAGTGCTCTACTCAGGAATCTTCTCTGCAGATGGGCAGTCTCCTCCTCCCATTCTTTCAAGGATGTTGCAGGATGCTCTTCTGGTCTCCTGGAGCCCTCAAACAGGTGCTTTACTTAGCTCTGTGTGATTACTCACTGCCCTATGGCACAAGCTGACTCTAGGAGCTCCTCACTCTGCCGCCATCTTGTCCCTCCACCTCACCAGTGTCTTCTTAATATCCTTAATCTCTTTAGGCATCTCACTGAATTTATTAAAGAGATTTGTTTGAACATCTATATTTAGTTGTCTGAATTTTACAAACAATATTAGAGAAAATTGCAGTGTACAAAAGAAAACATATAAAGATAAAATGTAACAATGTAGATGAATTTTACAAATAATATTAGGGTATAGCTGCAGTATATAAAAACTTTTTTAAAAACTTTTTAAAAAATTGAGTAAAACTATTAATGTAATTTGCCATACAAATCAGATTAAAAGAGGAACACAATGTGATAATCTCAATAGATGTATGCATCTATTCACAAAACAAAAAACCAAGCCAAAACAAAATCTCTTAGAAGTAGGAGGAAATGTCTTTAGTATCTAAATAGTAAAACTGACAACAAACATTATACTTCATGGTAAAATACAAGAGACATTCTTTGTAATGTTAGAACAAGACAAGATTGTCTACTACCACTGTTAGATATTTTTAGTTATACTGGAAATTTTGGACAATTCAGTAAGTTTAGAAAAGATAGAGAGGTAAAATATTTAGAGTGGAAAAAATAAAACTATTATTCAAAGAGTATATGATGGGAAGCGGGTGTGGCTCAATTGATAGAGCTCCCGTTTACCATATGGGAGGCCCTGGGTTCGCTTCCCGGGGCCTCCTTGTGAGGGCAGGCCGGCCTGCGCGGCGCGGTGGGCTGATGCAGCAAGACCTCACAGCAAGGGGGAGATAAGCAGACACAGAAAAAACACACAGCAAATGGACACAGCAAACACAAGCAGCAAGGGGGGGATAAATAAATAAATAAATAAATCTTAAAAAAAAAAACAACAACAACAAAGAGTATATGATTGTCTAATTAACTCCCAAAAGACTCTAGTATTGGAACTAACAAGAGACTTTTGCAAGATTGCTGAGTATAATATCAACATTCTAAAATTAATTGCATTTCTCAACTAGCAATGAAGAGGAATTGTAATTTATAAAAATTTGTCAATTAAATAACAAAAAATTATAAAGTGCTTAGGGGTAATTCTAATAAAAGATTTGTAAAATCTCCAATAAAAAATTATAAGGCTTTATTGAATGCGATTTTAAAAACTAAGTAAATAGAGAGATATAACTTAGTCATAAATATGAAGATTCAATATTATAAAGATAAGGTTCTCCCCAAACTGATCTATATATTCAATAAAATTCCAACTAAAATTCCTACAAGGTTTTTCATAGAATTAACAAGCTTATTCTGAAAATCTATTCTGAAATTTATATGGAAAAGCAAAAGTCCCAGAATAGTTAAGAAACTCTTAAAGTAAAATAACAAAATTGGGGGAAGGGGTTGACTCTTTCTACATGCTATTAATATAAATCTAAGACAGGACATTGTGGTACTGGGACAGGAATAGATGAACAGACCACTGGAGCAGAACAGAAAACCCAGAATCAGAACTGGATACGTGAACACTCAATATATGTCAGTACTGCAGGTCAATGGGAATAAGCATGGGATATGCAATAATAAAAGATGCTTGACAATTGATTAAACAATTCGGGAAAATGAAATTGGATCCTTACCTCACACCATACAAAGCAATCCATTTTGTGTTGATTAAGGATTCAAATGTAAAGGGAAAGAAAATCTTGAAAACTTATAGAAAAAAAAAATCAGAGTTCAAAGTAGAAATTATTTCCTAAACAAGACTCAAAATAAATAAATCAAAATGAAAAATTTCAACCACATGCAAATTAAGAGCTATTTCTCATAAGAATACATCACAAAGCAAGTAAAAAGTCTAGCCACAAATTTGGAGGAGATGTTCATGCCATTTATATATTCACAAAGATGTTTTCAAGAATATAAAGATAACTCCTTCAAATCAATAAGGAAAATATGAACAAGCCAATAAAAAAGGGCAAAAGTCTTTAAGAGATCTTCACAGAGGAGAAAACTCTATGACCAATAAACATGAAAATATGCTTCATTTCATTCATTTGACTAAGCCAGTAAGACATGTCTCGGCTTGAGCCCTGGCCCCTTGCTGGGTCTGATATAAACAGACACTCACAAAGACACACAGACAAGACAGCTCTGTCATTTTTTATCCTGCCCTGTGACAGAAAGGAGAAGGCTCAAACAGCTGAGGCCCCAGGGAGAGATGAACAATTTTGCCTGATAGCTTACAGCTGAAATTGGGAAGAGAGCAGAACAGTCTAGAGTAGACGGACATAGAAGGCCCAGAAAGAAACAAGCCCTATGCCAGGTGAGAGAGGACTACAGGAGCACTTCAGCACGAAGCCTCAAGAGGCTGGGTCCACAGAGCTCAAAAGAGGAAGCCCTGAGGAGAAGCAAAAACCTTGCAGAGATCAGGCAGCCATCTTGCTTCACCATGTAGCAACACAACAGGATCAACAGTAGCTTTCTTTTTTCTTTCCTACATTGGTAAGAAAGTGTCTCTGCTGATGCCTTGATTTGACCTTAGAACTCTAAGCTTTTACCCCCAAATAAATCCCCGTTATAAAAGCCAACAGATTTCTGGTACTTTGCATTGGCACCCTGCGATGGTTAGGCTAATATGTCAACCTGGCCAGGTAATTGTGTCCAGGTGTTTGGTCCAGCAAGCACTGGGCTAATTGTAATACAAGAGCATCTATGGACTTCGATCACCAGTGAGTTTACTGCATGGATGGCTGATTACATCTGCATCAATCAGGGAGATTGCATCAGCAATGGGTGGCACTTTTATCCAATCAGCTGAATGCCTTAAAAGGGGAAGTGATTTCAACATTCAGAGAGAATTTCCCAGGTCATCTTTGGACAGTCAACTTCTCCCAGAAACTCATCAAGGACCTTTCATTGGACTTTCATCAGAGCCCCTGGTTTGCAGCCTGCCTGCGGAACCTGGACTTGTGCATCCCCACGGTCGCGTGAGAGACTCTTATAAAATCTCATATTATTGACAGATCTATCCTGTTGATTCTGTTTCCCAAGAGAACCCTGACTAATCCACACCCTTTTTGGCAGACTAAATCAATGTTTTATCACATAAAATGTTTGAACTTATCTATGTCATAAACTATACCATAGAAAAAAATTAAGTGACAAAGAACCCAGAAATAATAATCTGTACTGCTAATTAAAGGCCATTACACTTCACAAAGAAAAAAACAACTCAATTGAAGACTGGGCAAAGAACATGAATTTGTAATTCACAGAAGCAGTACAGATAATCTGTAAACCTGAAAAAATTAGAGCCATTTTGGGACTATCAAATTGGGAAACAAAATAACAGGATGTAGAAGAATAGGCACTCACATCCACTTTCAATGGGAAAGAAAATTTGTACAACTTTTTTGGATTGCAGTTTATTAACTTCAGTCAAATGCCTTAAAATATCCATACACTTTGTTCTAGAAATTACATTTCTATGAGTTCATCCCAAGAAAACAATCAAATGAATCAAAAGACTTATGTGCAACAATTATCATCACAGCCTTATTTTGAACATCCACAAATAGAAAACCTAAATGTTGATTTAAAAAATTTATGGTACATCCATGTTATGGTATCATGTGCGAGAAAATGTAATGATATGAAATTTTTTTACTGATACTTTAAAAAAAATTTTAATCTTTTTTTATTTTTAAAGAAATTTTAGATTACAGAAAAGTTACATAGAAGATACAGGGGATTCCCATATACCCTATCCCCTCCCCCTCACATTTTCCCCTATTAACAACAACTTACATTAGTGTGGTACATTGGTTGCAATTGATAACAAATATTGAAGAATTGCTACTAACCAGGTCTATAGTTTACACTATGGTTTACACTTTGCACCGCACAATTTTGTAAGTTTTGACAAACTGTATAATGGCCTGTATCTGGCATTGCAATGTCATGCAGAAAATCCAAATGTTCCCAAAATGCCTCACTTTACACCTATTTCATCCCTCTCCCTCCCCTCAGAACATCTGCTGACCACTATCTTCATATCGATATTACCAGTTCTTCCATTACTATAATAATAAGCCTACTTTGGTCCATGTTTGCATTCCCCTTTTACTGATACATTTTTTTAAACAAATCTATTTTATTGGTATATATTAATAAAGCATACAATTCATCCAAAGTGTACAATCAATGGTATGTGGTATAATTACATAGTTGTGCATTCATCACTTCAATCATTATTAGAGCATTTTCATTATTTCAACAACAATAATAAAGAACAGAAACAAACAAGAAAATTCTTCACCTCTCAATCTCTGTTTCCCCTGCTGTACACAGCTGCTAAATCTGGATATTCTTGCACAATTATTTATTTATTAAGCAGTTTTATTGAGATATATTCACATACCATACAATCTACCCAAAGTGTATAATCAATGGCTTTTAGTGTAACCACAATGTTGTGCATTCATAACCACAAAAAATTTAAGAACAATTTCATTACTCCAAAAAGAAAAACTCCACACCCCTTAGCATGCCTTCCCCAGCCCTACATAACCACTAACCTAATTTCATCTTTATAAATTGATTTATATTTACATTTTATATGAATGGAATCATACAATATGTTATACAATATATTTAGTTTATAATAGTGCAGTCATACAGTATTTGTCCTTTTGTGTCTGGCTTGCTTCCCTCAACATAATGTCCTCCAGGTTCATCATTGTTGTCACATGTTTTATGACTTTATTTCTCCTTACAGCTGCATAATATTCCACCTTGTGAAAACACTACAGTTTGTTTATCCATTCATCAGTTGATGGACATCTGGGTTGTTTCCAGCTTTTGGAAATCATGAATAATGCCACTATGAACATTGGTGTGCAGATGTCTGTTTGTGTCACCCCTCTCAGTTCTTCTGGGTATATATCCAGGGTTACATGGCAAGTCTATATTCAACTTCTTTAGGAACTGCCAAACAGTCCTCCACAGTGGATATGCAATTCTACGTTCCCACCAACAGTGAATAAGCATTCCTATCTCTCCACATCCTCTTCAACACTTGTAGTTTTCTGCCTTTTTAGTAGTGGCCATTCTGATACGTGTGAAATGATATCTCCTTACAGTTTTGATATGCATTCTCCTAATCATCAATGATGTTAAACATTTTTCATGTGTTTTTTTGCCATTTGCATTTCTTTGCACAAATGTCTATCAAGTCTTTTGCCCATTTTTTAAATCAGGTGTTCTATTTATTGTTGAGTTGTAACATCTCTATAGATCATGGTTATTAAACCCTTATTGGACTTGTGATTTCCAAATATTTTCTCCCATTGAGTCAGTCAGCTGCCTTTTCACCCTTTTGACAAAGTCCTGTGAGGTGCAGAAGTGTTTAATTTTGAGGAGGTCCCATTTATCTATTTTTTCTTTTGTTGCACATGCTTTGGGTGTAAGGTCCAAGAAACTACCACCTATGACAAGGTCTTTAAGATGTTTCCCTACAATTTCTTCTAGTAGTTTTATGGTCCTGGCTTTTATATTTAGGT